>JAKWBO010000058.1:157124-233343 GCA_034336685.1 Luscinia luscinia
GAAATTTTAAGTGCTGGAGATGTTATAGTCTCTAAAAAGCGATTAGAACACTTTGTCTGCTGGCTGTCCTTTGAAATTCTAGATTTTGATTTGCAAGATATAAATTCGGTTTTATTTTGGGATAAAATAGGAGAATTATTAACATTAAAAGTTATTGGGCATGACACATGTCCCTCTGTTTCTCCCAAACTTTTACAAATTCGCAAACAATTGCTACAAACAGAGAATAACAGACAGCCATAGCAAAGCTCCCGAGTTCCTCTCCTTCCTCCAAATCCTCTGCCCCTGTAACTGGAGGGGACACGAGGGCCATCTCAGGAGATACAGAGCACCCTAAGTCCCGGCATTTGTTCTGGGCCCCGAGTCCTCCCCAGTACCATGACTCTGACAATTTTGTGCAGGTTGTCAAAGAATCTTCCTGTGCCCTTCTCTCCCACCTGTTTTCCCTCAAGAACACTGTTCTGACAGCTCTAAAAGTGACTTCTCTTCCCCTCAGAGCACTGGCCGCATGGCAGACCACGTGGGGGGACGATTTCAATATGGCAGTGGCCACGTGTTGGCTTCTTCATCCCATAATTCCTTTTACCCTCCCGTCCCCGCCCCCAAACCCATTCTCTGCACACAACCCATTCCTGTCCTTGGCCGCCCTGCCCCCTTTCCCTCTTCTATGTGCCCGCTCCACATGACGTCACCCTAGGTCCCCGCCCCTCTCCCCTGCTCCGGTTTCACAGTCCTGCCCCCAGGGTTGATACGGGAATGGGAGTGGGGAGCGAGGACCCGCCCCTGAGCTGCTGTGAGAGCGGGGAGGAGGGTGGGTCTCCAGCAGCCTCCGGTGCAGGTGGGGGTGGGAGTGGGAGTGGCTTACCTCATGGCCCCTGCGAGGGAGGCAGTGTCCCCAGGACGGGGCAGGGTGAGCAGCCTCCACCAGGGCCCTGAGGGGCGTACGGAGGTCAGCCCCTTCCCAGACCCCAGGTGGTGGGAGATGGAATGCCTCCTGGCTCCAAGGGGAATGGGAACACAGGGAAATTTCCTGGGAGTCAGAAACCAAGAATAGGAAAAATATACCCTTAGCTTCTTCCTGCCATTTATCTTGGTAGGAGAAATGGCAAGAGATGCTATCAGCCTTTGTCCTATCAAGATAAAAAAGGAAATTTGTAAAGTCCAAAGGGAATTTGGCAGAAGCAGTGAAATTTTTAAAGAATAATGAGAGCCACCTTCAATTCGAATTTATTGGTACCCAACTGATATAAGGATCTTTTCCGGTGTCTGTTAACCCCTCAGAGTATGATTTGTGGGAGAACATGTGGAGAAGGTCTCCAAAGGTACTACTACAGGAGCTTCAGCAAAGCCCTGATTATGCAAAAGATAGTGATGGGAATGACATTACCAATGAACATCTATGTGGTGAAGGAAATTGGCACTACCCTGAGAGACAAACTCGGATGTTGTCCAAGTCTCTTTTGGATAAGATCTGTAATGTTGCAGAAAAAACTTTTTAACAGTTGGTAAACTGTTGAAGTCAAGGGTAGTTATGTTAACATTAAAGAGTTTGCCTCAGATAATTTCTTGCAGTTTTTGGACCGTCTTCGAACGCAGGTGGAAAGGCATGTGCACAACCCAGTGATACAGGCAAAATTGATTAAAGAGATGGCTCAGAGGAATGCCAATGAAACCTGCCGCAGGGTCATTCTGAGCCTTCCCATTGAGCCTTTGCCTAGTCTCATACAGATGATAGAAGCCTGCGCCAGAAAAGCAGAACTGTTCGGTGCACATGAGAGGAATCTGGGACTGGCACACAAAAGACTGCTGCTGCTGTAAGGATGCCTTAAGATCCGAGTTTTCTGTTCTGCTTGGGTATGCATTCCATTGTGCTTTAGGGTGATAAAGGCGAAATAGTCCGATACCAGCTATGGACTCAAGGACAGTTTCTTCGGACTCCCGGCCCAAAGTATAAACAACGTGAGAAGAGGAGGGCAGGCCAGCCAGGAGAAGAGGAGGAGGACACCTTACAATTTGAGACTATTAATTGAATGGTTGACTCCTGTATGTAAATGGACTGAAGTCTATAAAAATGTGAAATCATGTGACCAAGCCCACTTTTACTTCCATCTTGGAGCCACTCAGGCAGGGCAGGGGCCACGCTGTGGCACTGTTGCTGTCAGGGTGTGGCCTTTGAAGGCCTTTCAATAAATACCCATTTATTTCCCCTAACTCTGTGTGATCTCTGTTTCTGCTCCTAATGGCAACCGTTTCACCAGGAGCGAAGAGGCACCCGATGTCACCAGAGCAGCTGCAACGTGTCATCGGCTTCCAGTGCAAAAAGCCAGGATGCTTTGCCAGAGACTGCCCACAAAGCCAGCAACAGAATAGGATCAAGAAACAAAAATAAACGAGACCACAGCGCATACCTGCCATTGACATAATTGCGTGCCATGATATAAATGCAGCAGACTCCACACTGGCAAAAGCTTCTCGCTTAATAAAACATGGGGAGGAAGGATACAGGGTGTGCGGATGCAGGAAAATGAAAACGTCAAATGTCTAATTAACAAGGTTTGGCAGCCTGGTGGCCATTTTAGACTCGTGACTTCCAAAGGCTTTCATTTCAGGTCTACTGACTGGACAACCATTGCAGTGGACCTGCCAAAAAACTTACTAGACCTGACGAAAAAACACATGGAACTGGACAGTGAATATTTTGTTATTGGGGACACAGCACTAACACCCCTGGAGATTGAGGTTGCTCCCATGTCCATCAAGGGAGACATAACTCACCTCATTCTCCTGGCACACTGCCCTCCACTGCCCTTCTATCTGGGCAAGGGGCAAATCCTCACCCAGGCCATTTCCATTCCAGCGGAGGTCACAGTAGATGGAAAATCACCTGAAGTCTACTGGGTAGAAACAGTGGGTGAGGAAAAACCCTCTCTGGCATGCAACCTAACCTATGGATCAGACCATCTTCACGTGGAAGTGGTGCTTGACACAGGGGCAGATGTGACGATCATACCCGACAGGATGTGGCCGTCACAAGGGGAGTTGCAACTCGTGGCTGGCAAAATCCAAGGTGTAGGAGGGATCAAATTCGTAAAGATAGTGAAAAGCATTGTGCGAATTGAGGGACCGGATGGAACATTGGCTAGTGTCTGTCCGTTTGTTGCAGATTATAAGTGCCCCCTATGGGGGAGAGACACCATGTCCCAGTGGGGAGTCAAATTGATTATCCCTAAGACTCCCCAGGATTTTTAGAGGCGGCCAATGTAGAGTGCCCTACCCAAAAATTAACGTGGCTGGATGACACCCCGAAATGTGTAGCACAGTGGCCGTTGAGTAAGGAGAATCTTAAGGCACTCGAGGAGCTTGTGGAGGAACAATTGTCTAAAAACCACATAGAAGAGACAACAAGCCCTTGGAATTCCCCAGTCTTTGTAAAAAAGAAACCGGGGAAGGACAAGTGGAGACTGCTCCACGACCTCCAGAAAATAAAGTGATTGAGGACATGGGGTCACTCCAAACTGGGATGCCCTCCCCAAAAATGCTTCCCTGAAACTGGCAATTGGCTTTCCTGGACATCAAGGACATTCTTCCAAATTCCCCTACACCCAGAAGATACCCCAGTGTTTGCCTTCTTGGTTCCTTCGATCAATCGAGAAGCCCCAATGAAGCAGTACCACTGGAAAGTACTCCTGCAGGGAATGAAGTGCAGTCCTTCCATCTGCCAGTGGTATGTGGCCTCATTGCTGCCCTCTGTGCACACACGAAAAAGGGAGGCCATCATCCTCCACTACAAGGATGACGTGCTTGTGTGCGCCCCCGATGACTCTATAATCCAACACATACTAGACCTAGTGGTTAAAGTTTTAACTTCTGCTGGATTTCAACTGCAGGAAAACAAAGTCCAAAGGATGCCACCTTGGAAATACCTGGGCTTGAAGATCACTGCGCGGACTGTTGTTCCAAAGAAATTGGAAATCCATAGTGATCCCAAAACCCTAGAAGACTATCTCCATTCCTTGTGTGGGTCTTTGAACTTGGTCAGGCCCTATCTGAGCTTCACCAATGAGGACATAGACCCCCTTTTCAATTTATTGAAGGGGGAGAGAGAGCTGGTTTCTCCCAGGGAGCTGACCCCAGAGGCAAAAGCTGCAATCAAAAAAGCACAGAAGGCCTTGGCTGAGAGGCAGGCTCACCGTTATCAGCCTAAGTTGCCTTTTAAATTAATTGTCCTGGGAAAACTGCCACACCTGCACGGTTTGATATTCTAATGGATCGAGGGGCAGAAAGATCCCCTCTTAATCATAGAGTGGGTCTTCCTCTCCCACCAAAGATCCAAGACCATCACCAAGCCACAAGAGCTGATAGCTCAGCTGATTCGGAAGGCAAGGATGAGACTGTGTGAGCTGGCTGGTTGTGACTTTGCATGTATTCACCTCTCGGTCAAACTTTCTGAGGAGGGAAGGAACTGTCCTGAAAGGCTGACCAAAGAGATGTTTGAGCACTTGTTCCAGAGCAATGCCAACCTCCAATTATCTCTGGACAGCTAGAGTGGACAAATATCAGTCCATGCCCTGGCTCACAAACTGTTTCATGAGGAATTCCACCTCATTCCTCGTGAGAAAAGAAGCTGTATGCCACTCAAAGCTCTCACAGTGTTCACAGATGCATCCAGAGCGTCCCACAAGTCTGTGATGACTTGGAGAAATCCTCAGACTCAGCATTGGGAAGCTGATATTGGGTTTGTGGAGGGATCACCCCAGGTAGCTGAACTGGCTGTAGTTGTGAGAGCCTTTGAGAAGTTCTCGGAGCCAGTTAATTTGGTAACTGACTCAGCTTACATAGCGGGGGTAGTGTCTAGAGCGGAGCAAGCAGTTCTCAAACACATAGGGAGCGAGCATCTCTTCAGGTTGCTTTCAAAACTAATTTATTTAGTTTCACCTAGAGAGCATCCTTTCTATGTGATGCATGTAAGATCACACAACGATTTGCCAGGTGAAATCACAGAAGGGAATCAATTGTAAGGCAGACTCCCTTGCAGCCCCAGCTGAGAAAGCATGCCTCCCTAACATCTTCAAACAGGCAAAGCTGAGCCACCAGCAATACCATTAAAATGTGCCAGATCTGATCCATCAGTTACAGTTAACATGGAGTCAGGCTCAAGCCATTGTGCCCACCTGTCCCAGCTGCCAGCTCCAGGTCATGCCATCGCTGGTTATGGGGGTTAATCCCCAAGGCCTTAGTAGCTGTGAAGTGTGGCAGACAGATATCACACACATTCCTAGCTTCGGACACCTCAAATATGTTAATGTAAGCATTGCCACATATTTAGGTGCAGTTTATGCCTCTGCCCATGCAGGAGAGAGGGATGTGAATGCCAAACAACACCTAGTGCAAACCTTTTCAGTGCTGGGGATCCCTAGGGAAATTAAGAACGATAATGGCCCAGCGTATACATCCAAGGAGTTCCTAGAGTTTTACAGCAGTGGGGAGTGGAATATAAAACTGGCATCCCCCATTCCCCCACAGGCAAAGGTATGACTGAGCTTGCCCATCAGATGCTCAAGCAGGTCCTGGCTAGAAAGAGCAGTTCAACTGTGCAGATATCTCCACAGCAGAAGCTCTGCAAAGCAATGTTTACTATCAATTTTCTGAATTGTTAATTTGAAAATTTGAGTGCACCTGTGGTACGTCACTTTAACAGTGGTAATCAGTTCAAATTTTCCCAACGTCCACCAGTCTTGATTAGGGACCCAGAAACATGGGAAACCAAGGGCCCCTATAAACTCATTACCTGGGGGCGTGGCTATGTATGCATAGCCACCCACTCAGGCCCTTGGTGGATTCCCCAGAAGTGAGTGAAACTTTTTGTCCCCAAGCATCCAGCTCCAGCAGAAGGGGATGAGAAGCAAGTAGCCGTTGCTTCTAAAAAGAAGACTCTGCCATAAAGAGGAGAGAAAATATTTTTAAGATGTGGCTACATTCCAGCAGAAACAGAGACTTTTAACATGCATTAAAAATGTTTGTTTTTTCCTTTTAGAAAAAACCTGCCTCCCACTCAACCTAGTGATGAGCCCCATCCAAGTTTTCATCTTGATAACGCTGAACAGTCTGGCAGCTGCGTGGATCTTCTCTCAGCCACTTCAAAACATCTGGGTAACTCTGGCAGGGACACTTCAACAGGAAAACATATGCCTGTCCACTGCAGCAGCAAGAGACCCTATGTCCACCTGCCTGGTAAGAATCCCATTGCAGTCTGGAGAATATTCAGCCACCTTTGACACACATATGCCCAACCAAGTCCTGAGTCACACAGCAGCTGACTACACAAAAATTGTCGGCAGTGAGCCGTAATGATTAAGAACCCCATGGAAGAGTTGCTGCCAAATTTGCCCAAAGCAGCTCAGGAACCCCAATAATTAGAGCTATTGGGTTCCTCTCCAGCACCATACTGAATTCACTTTGCCTTCAGCCCAAAGCCTTCTAGCACCAAAGCCTTCCACAACATACTGCAATACTGGCAGGAATTCACTGCCAAAGATGGTGTAATATTCTGAGCCATGTTGCAGCAGACAACCCATATCATTCAAGTCCCAAAAGCCTCCCTGAGGGGCTGTTCTTAATTTGTGGAGATCGGGCATGGGCAGGAATCCCTTCTTGGCTATTAGGAAGACCATGTACCTTCGGACGGTTGTCCCTGTTAGCACCCAACCAAACCTTAATTGGCGAATGGACTCACAAAAATAAATCGGCCAGCAAAATTCAAAAAAGAAGTGCTGGCAATTTGGACCCAAACTGTGATTCTGAAATTTTTCCTTGGTCCAAGTCAAAAAGGGTTGCTGTGTCCCTGTTCTTTCCATGGGTCGCAGCAGCCAAAGCTATGGGTTAATTGGGCCACCTAGTGTGCTGGGTGGTCAAAGAGACAAACTTAATATCCACCACCATCAGCTCCCTCCTAGAAGACGAGGAAATTACCAGGCAGGCCACACTACAAAATTGTGGTGCCATAGACTTCCTCCTGCTACTGCATGGACATGAATGCCAGGAATTTGAAGGATTTTGCTGCATGAACTTAAGCTCGAAACCTCCTAACATTCACGCAGCCCTCCGAAACATGAGAAGCTTGATCGGACAAGTAAAGCCAGAATCCGAGGATTGGCTCAGTCGCCTGTTCAATGGCTGGGGACTCATGGGGTGGTGGACGTCCATAGTTAAAACAATTTTGGTTTTTTTTGTTGTCCTTTTCCTTATAATAATGGCGTTCGGGATCCTACATTGCTTGATTTTCAAAGCCATTAATGGTCTCATCCCTTCTACCTCAGCAGTCAACCACATAGAGTTGACAAACCAAAAACAATCTAATTTTCACGCAAACTGCAAGTGGTGGGCAGATCCACATTCTGAATCAGAATGAACCTGACACCTTTCTTTTAACTTTTTTAAACAAAAAATGGGGAGATATTGTATTTCACTAATTTGGTTTATATTTTACACTGAAATGGTTCCTCCTATGATTCCCTTCAGGGTCTGGTATACTGTTTAACCCTTCCCCCTTCCCCTTTTCCCTGGCTGGACCTGATTTGCTGTGGTCCGGGATTCCTCCGCCCCTGACCCGAGGTTTGAAATTCCCCGCATTCTCCATGCTCTTCCTCTTTTTCCCCTGGACCCCTTCAGGAATAAAGCTTGGATTATACCGGGGAAAGGAGCCTCTTTGATCTTCTATCTCGTTCCTCTGGGACTCCCAAGACTCCTCCTGGTACTGAGCTAGCCAAGGGACCAGAAGGGAGGCACAGGGAATGACCACAGCCAAGGCTGCCCCCAACCTTCACATCTCCAACAAGGCTTTCCCTGTTGTTGGGGGTTGGTTTTTTCTTTCCTCTCTGTCTGTGGAATTTTTTTTCCCATTGATATGCTAAGAAGCACTGATGGCTAGGTCCTAGCAGTGATGGCTAGTGACAGGGGAAGGGGGAGCCTCCCTGGTTTTTTTGGGAGTTTCTCTCTCAGGGTTGGGGGGGAGGGAAAGGGGGAACACCACGGGATTAGAATCAGGTAAAGGAGGGTGGGGGGGCAGTTGCTGGCTTGCTTGCTTTTGGCTCTCGGAGGAGGAAGGCCACTGGAAAACCTCACCCTGTCGTCCCAATGCTGGGAGCTGCCTCTTCTGGTGTTGGACCCCACACCCCTGCTAGGACGCTCTCCTGCTTCCATTTGCTATCTCCAAGCATCCTATTGGAGCACCAGGACTGACATTGCTCCAAGGTTTTGTGATCAGAGTCTCTCCCCCACCCTTCCGATCTGGGACACAGCTGCCATCACCCCCAGCGCCCCTGCAGCTGCGTGGGATGGTCGCATCTGTCCCTGTCCACCGGGAGTTGGCCAGTGCTCATGGCCGGTGCAACTGTGACAGTAACTGCACCACAGGGGAGTGCTCACAACCAAAAGAAGTGTTACTGGGTTCCTGTTCTGTTTTTAATTTCATAGTTGTTGTTTCGTTTTGCCTTGTTATATATGTTAGTAAAGAACTTTTATTCCTATCCCCATATCTTTACCTGAGAACCCCTGAATTTCAAAATTATTCTAATTCAGAGGGAGGAATTTTACTTTCTCCATTTCAAGGGAAGGCCCTGCTTTCCCTAGAACACCTGTCTTTTCAAACCAGGACACCTGTTTGTTAGTACAAGGTCAAACAGAACACCATTTCTAGTGGGATCCTCCACTACCTATGATAGGAAGTTGTCATAAATGCTTTCCAAGATCCTCCTGGACTGTTTGTGCTTCACTGTGTTGCTTCTCCAGCAAATATCAGGGTAATTAAAGTCCGCCACAAGAACCAGGGCCTGTGACTTCGAGGCTGCTTCAAGCTGCCTGTAGAAGGCCTCATCCACTTCTTCCTCCTGCTCAGGAAGCCTGTAACACACACCCACAGTAATCACCCTTACTAGCCTGCCTTTTATCTTAACCTATAAGCTCTCAAATCACTCATCATTCACCCTAAGACAGAGCTCCATACATTCCAAGTGTAGCCTGACATAGAGGGCACCTCTACCACCACACCTTCCTGGTTTGTGTTTCCTAAACAGGGCATGGCCCTTCATGACAACACTGTAGTCATGTGAGCTATCACAATGAGATGAAAGCCCTGTCACTGTACACAGATCTCTGGTTCCTCCTGTTTGTTCCCCATACTGCATGTTTTACTGTACAGGCACTTTATAGAGGTATTTGAGTATGTCAATATCCCAGTGGGGGTGCAAGGGAATGCCTCATAGTCTTGTCTTACAGTTACGTCTTTGGCTTCTTGTGCTTGCTTGAGGCATCCCCTCTCAGGTCTCCTTTTGCTACTTGGGTGGTCACTATAGTTCTCCCGTTCCCATGCTTTATCTGTCACACCTTGCCCTGTCCCATCCATCTCCCTTTCAATCTAGTTTAAAGCTCTCTCAACAAGCCCTGCTAACTCCTCAGCTAAGAATCTTTTTCCCCTTTGAGACAGGTGGACCCCATCTGTTGCAAGCAGGCTTGGTGTTGTATAAACTAACCCATGATTAAAACCCCCAAAATTCTTCTGGTAACATCAGTCTCAAAGCCACATGTTCATCTGCATGACTTTCTTGTTTCTTGCCTCATCATTCCATGCAACTGGCACGACAAAAGAGAAGATGACTTGTGTACCAGTTCCCTTGACCAGTTGACTCAAGACCCTGAAATCCCTCTTGATTGTCCATAGACTTCTTGTTAGGACTTCATCGGTACCCACCAGGAAAACCAGTAGCGGGTTAGTCAGTGGATCATACCAGGCTGGCAAGTTTCTTAGTGATGCCCCTTACCCAGGCACCAGGGGGACAGCAAATCTTGCTATGGGTTGAGTCCAGTTAGCATATTGGACCCTCCATACCTATCAAAAGGGAGCCACCGATGATTGCTACCTTTCTTTTTTTTTTCGTTACTGAGGATGTCACGATGCAATGGATAGACTACTCTGCCCTGGGTGACCTTTCCAACCCATATGTACCTTCATATACTCTAATGGTTAGAAAGCAAAACCAGTGAGAGACTCCAAGGCAGAAATACAATTTAATAGGGGGAAAAAAAGAGAAAAATAAAATAAATGCAATAGTACAAAAGAAAAACCACTGACAGAGTCAGAATACAACCTGACATCTTGCTAGTTAGGGTGGTGGTAGCAGTCCAGATGAAGTGGTCTTGTTGAAGTAGTGATCCTGTAGAAAGGTTTGGTAGCTCTTGTGCTCTGGAGACCAGTGGTAAAGGCTGCATTGGTGTTCCAAATCTCAGATTTTATCTAGGTAGGAAATGTTCGGCTCCTCCCCCTGGGTGGAGCATCTCAGAATGGGTTGATGTGATTTTATCAGTCATACAGTGGGACTCAATGGCCCATTAACAGAAGATATCTTCCTGGAGGAAGGATGGGTCGTGGAAAAAATAAAGAACATTGCCCCACCTGGTTTTAACAGATGACCCATTAGCAGAGGATATCTCCCACAAAGATAAGAATCACTGCCCCACCTGCTTTCAGCAGATGGTGATAGAATACATACTTTTGGGCACATCTGTACATTGTAACCTAGGACATAATCCACCCCATATTCTATTACCATCTGTATCATACCCAAACCAATACCCTCTTATAGATATATAAATAAAATACAGAATGAAGCCCTACACATTGTATTCACTTAAAATTAGGTATCCTTGTGGTACACAACGGGTTTCTCCATCTTTCTGCATTACCCACCAAGTGTAACCAGATTCTTGAGCAAAAACAGTCCCACATATGTGTTTGTCTTTGCCCGCGGTGGGATTAATCCAAGCAGTCTTTCCTAAATTACCTTTCATGTGTACCACAGGGAGTTTGTCTCCATCCCCTGTGTGCAGGGGTTCAGAACGGGCAGGATCAGCTTAATTGATCGATTCTCGGGTGTTGACCATCCAGGTGGCCTTTGATAAGTTCATTTCCCAATTTCTGAAAATTCCCCCGTCAACCGCCTTCAGGGTAGTCTTAAAGAGTCCATTGCACCATTCAACTTTCCCGGCAGCTGATGCATGGTAAGGGATATGATATATCCATTCAATACGATGTTCTCTAGCCAAGACGTTGATAAGGCTGGTCTTGAAATTAGTTTGTTGTTTGACTCAATCTTCGTAGAGGTGCTATGTATCCACAAAACTTGCTTTTCTAGGCCTAAGATGGTGTTCTGGGCAGTAGCATGCAGAACAGGGTCGGTCTCCAACCATCCAGTGGTGGCTTCTGCTATGGTCACCAAGTAGTGCTTGCCTTGGCGGGTTTGCGGAAGGGTGATGTAGTCAATTTGCCAGGCTTCTCCATACCTGTACTTTGACCATCATTCACCATACCACAGAGGCTTCACCCGCTTGGCCTGTTTGATTACAGTGCAGGTCTCGCAGTTGTGGATGACCTGTGAGATGTAGTCCATAGTAAGGTCCACTCCTTGGTTACGGGCCCATCGATATGCTGCATCTCTCCCCTGATGAACAGAGGCATCATGGGCCCAACGAGCTAGGAATGATTCTCCCTTGTGCTGCCAGTCTAGATCCACCTGTGATACTTTCATCTTGGCAACTCAGCCTACCGGCTCATTGTTGTGAGTCTTTTCATTAGCCCGACTGTTGGGTTCGCGCGCATCCACGTGTTGAACCTTCATGGTTTGCCTCTACTCGGGTGGCAAGATCCTGCCAAATTTTAGCGGCCCAGATGGGTTTCCATCTGTGCTGCAAGTTGGCATTTTTCCAGCAATCCAGCCATCCCCAGAGAGCATTAGCTACCATCCATGAGTCGATGTAGAGATAGAGCCTTAGCAACTTCTGTCGTTCGGCAATATTCAAAGCCAGCTGGACAGCTTGAAACTCTGCGACCTGAGTCGATCCACCTTGTCCCTCGGTAGGTTGTGCAAATTGTTGTGTGAGGCTCTATACTGCAGCTTTCTATTTTCGGTTAGCACCTGCAATTCGGCAGGAACCGCCAGTGAAGAGGGCATATCCTCTTTCAGTCTTTGATAGCTCATTATTTGGTGGGGCTTTCTCGGCATGTACTACTTGCTCCTCTACTTCTTTAGAAGCTAATCTAAAAATTTCGCCTTCAGTACAGATTGTAATTATTTCCTGAATCCCATGGGGATGCGGATTTCCAATACGGGCGCGCTGAGTGATGAGGGAAATTCACTTGCTCCATGTGGTGTCGGTGGTGTGATGTGTGGAAGTAACCTTTCCCTTGAACATCCATCCTAGTACCAGTAGTCGGGGTGCCAGAAGCATATGTGTTTCAGTGCCAATTACTTCTGAGGCCACTTGAATTCCTTCATAGGCAGCCAAGATTTCCTTCTCTGTGGGAGTGTAGTTGGCTTCAGACCCTTTGTAGCTTCGGCTCCAGAATCCTAGTGGTCGACCCCGAGTCTCACTAGGCACCTTCTTTCAAAGGCTCCAGGACAGACCATGTATCCCGGCTGCAGAGTAGAGCACTTTTTTACCTCTGGTCTTATCCTGACTGGGCCAAGGGCTACTGCATGAGCGATCTCCTGCTTGATCTGGCTGAAGGCTTGCTGCTTTTTAGGGCCTTGGTGGAAATTGATCTTCTTGTGGGTGACTAGGTTGAGAGGGCTCACAGTCTGGCTGTATGTGGGAATGGGCATTCTTTAAATGCCTATGGCATCTAGGAATGCTTGTGTTTCCTTTTTGCTGGTCAGTGGAGACATAGCGGTGATCTTGTTGATTACTTTTGTTGTGATCTCATGACGTCCATCTTGCCATTTGACTCCTAGAAACTGAATTTCTTGATCCGGTCCCTTAACATTGTTTTTCTTAATGGCAAAACCAGCTTTTAGCAGAATCTGGATAATCTTTTCTCAAAGATTTCCCCTGCTGTGCTCTCCAATACAATTATGTCATCAATCTACTGTAGATGTTCTGTAGCCTCGTCCTTTTCCAGTGCGGTCTGGATCAGTCCATTGCAGATGGTGGGGCTGTGTTTCCACCCCTGGGGCAGTCGGTTCCAGGTGTACTGCACTCACCTCCAGGTGAAAGCAAACTGGGGCCTGCACTCTGCTGCCAGAGGAATGGAGAAAAATGCACTGGCACTATCAATGGTTGCGTTACATTTTGCTGCCTTGGACTCCAGCTCGTACTGGAATTCCAGCATGTCCAGCACGGCCGCGCTCAGTGGTGGTGTGACTTCATTCAGGCCACGGTAATCCACCATCAGTCTCCATTCTCCACTGGACTTAAGCAGTGGCAATATAGGGCTGTTGAATAGTGAACGAGCCTTGCTGACCACCCCTTGGCTCTCCAGTTTACGAATCATCTCATAGATGATAATCACAGTGTCTCTGTCAGTACGGTATTGCAGACAGTGTACTGTTGTTGTGGCAATTACTACCTGTTGTTCTTCAACTCTCAGCAGTTGTACAGCAGAGGGTTCATCTGAGAAACCAGACAAGATATTCAGTTTTCTGATATCTCCGGTCTTTACAGCAGCAATCCCAAAAGCCCAACGATATCCTTTTGGGCCTTTGAAATATACATTTTTGACATAGTTTATGCCGAGGATGCATGGGGCCTCTGGGCAAGTCACAATGTGGTGTTTCTGCCACCTGTTCCCAGTTGAACTCACTTTGGCCTCCAATACAGCCATTGCTGTGATTCTCCTGTTACCCTAGAAATGGAAATGGATTCTGCTCCTACATACCTTGATAGCATCAGGGTACATTGGGCACCAGTGTCAACCAAAGCCTCATATTTTTGTGCCAGGCCATCGGATCTACACAGTCCAATAGATCCGATTGTCCCTCTCCTCAACCTGGCTAGAGTCAAGGCCCTTCTATTCCAAGTCTTGGTACACATTATTCTCTTCTTGTAAATAAGTTCCTGGAGTTCCTTAAAGACGATCAGTCATATCATCATTCTGATGCTATCTGGAGTTCTGTGCAAGAGAGACCGGAGGAGCGTTGAGTCTAGATCAGCTTCTTGTGTTAGGTGCTCCTGTATTCACTTTAGGTAATTGGGCTGCTAAGGAGGAGGTGGGTTTTCCATCCCACTTCCCCATGTATTCTGAATGTTCCTGAAGGAAAAACCAGAGGTTACCTCATGGTGTTTATCCTCTCTCCCTGACTGGAGAATGCTGGCTCCTAATGGCAGAAACTCTTGTTAGTAAATTCCTTTTTTAGTTTCTGGTAGCCCTCTTCCATCAAGCTCCGGACTTGCTCAAACAGCCTTGTTTCTACTGACGAGACATGGGTACTAAGTGGGGCAGTTACAGTGTCCTCGTAAATTCTTAGTTTATAGACTAAGACGCCTACCATGTCCTTGCCTTTCCTCTATTGCAGCATTGATAGGTAATGGGAGTGCATCTCTGGTCCAAGCTGTGCGAATCTCAAACACATTTGCAATGTGCACCGGACACAATCTGGGCTCTTAGGAAATCTCTCATCTTCTGAAGAAATGATCTCCAGCACAGCCAATTCTTTCAGGAATTGGATACCTTGTTCCATTGTGCTCCATTTTCCTTGGTGCATCTGGAGGTCTTCTTTACAAAGGTATCTGTCCTTCACACTTGTCAGCAATCACTGCCAGAAGCTGAGTTTCTTGAGTACTCCCAATCCCCTGGTCAATGAACACATCCTGGTACAGCGATCCCAGTTGCCTGGCCTCACTTCCATCCAGAATGGTGTCATTGGCTGCAGTGTCCAAGAGGCAGAGCAGCCAGGTCTGGATGCACTCGTTTCACTGGCGGGTGAATTCCCTCTGCAGGTCGCGCAGCTCACCCAGGGATAGAGAGCAAATGATGATTTCTGGCTCCGTCTCTTCCTCTGGGTGCTAAAGTCCTGCCACATCCTTGTCACCCACTCTTTGGACTGATTTGCTCTTTGATTTCTTCTTCTGAATGGGAGCAATTGCTACTGGTCTAGGCTGTTCTGGTTTGATGACGGTTTGTGTGGAGATGCTGATGGCACTTTTGGTTCCTTTCTCCTCTATGAAAGACTGCGTAGACACGGACACTGTTGCTTTGCATTTGGTTTCTTTCTCCTCTGTGACAGTTTGCGTAGACACGGAAGCTGTTTCTTTCCCTTTGTTCCTTTCTCCTCTGTGACATTCTGAGCGGATATGGACGCTGTTGCTTTGCTTCTTTTTTCCTCTTCTTCAAGATGATGCTGCATCACACCATGTAGTGTTTTGTTTCTAATCATTTTGCAGGATATGCAGAGAAGACAAAGCAGAACTAACAGCAACACTATGCTGTCCTTGGCATCCAGAGAGAACTCAACATTTCCAAAAATTACTGTGTCAGGCCGGAAGGGCTGGAAAAAATTATTTTTTATTTCTCCCCCCAGGAGCTGGGTGCGATTGTTGAGGCCCCAGATGTAGCAGCCTTGACTAGAAAAAGGAAACTAAATTGAGTATATATTACAATGTATGTTCATTGCCTTGGAGGTTATAATGCAATAGACATAAAAGACTAAAAAAGGAATTTTTATACCATACCTTGGTCTACAGAGGAGCATTACAACCGGCAGATAGTTCCCCATGTGCAGAAAAATATAGAGAGCTAGATATAAGACCCATGTGAGCATGCTGAGCATCATAGTGAATAGGTGGCTTCTACAATACTAAATTGTAATTATGACTTTTCTCAGTACCTTGCTGCCCCACACTGGGTGCCAAAAATATGTAATGGTTTGAAAACAAAACCAGTGAGAGACTCCAAGGCAGAAATACAATTTAATAGGAAAAAAAAGAGAGAAAAATAAAATACATGCATTAGTACAAAAGAAAAAACACTGACAGAGTCAGAATACAACCTGACATCCTGCTAGTTAGGGTGGTGGTAGCAGTCCAGATGAAGTCGTCTTGTTGAAGTAGTGATCCAGTAGAAAGGTCTGGTAGCTCTTGTCCTCTGGAAACCAGTAGATAAAGGCTGCTTTGGTGTTCCAAATCTCAGATTTTATCTAGGTAGGAAATGTTCGGCTCCTCCCCCTGGGTGGAGCATCTCAGAATGGGTTGATGTGATTTTATCAGTCATACAGTGGGACTCAATGGCCCATTAACAGAAGATATCTTCCTGGAGGAAGGATGGGTCGTGGAAAAAATAAAGAACATTGTCCCACCTGGTTTTTAACAGATGGTCCATTAGCAGAGGATATCTCCCACAGAGATAAGAATCACTGCCCCACCTGCTTTCAGCAGATGGTGATAGAATACATACTTTTGGGCACATCTTTACATTGTAACCTAGGACATATACTTTCTCATTTATCTGGTCCTCATATTCCAGGGCATTGCACTAATTGTATAAGGGCACCTGAGGAGATGGGTTAAGTTGGGAGGGGATTTGCCTGCCACCCTGAGCAGGACCCTGTTTCCACTCCCGTCCATCACTAAGGTCCTCTCCTTCTGCCTGGTGGTGAGAGGGTAGGGGATCCATTGCTGCTTGTGAAGTGGATGGTGGGTCCATTCGTCTAAGGCATGGTAGAGTGTGGGTCCACCAGTCAGACTCCTCAGTACTTCTTGAATCTTTCTATTTCATGTCTCAGTTCCACTACCAGGCTCATCAGATTGCCCACCTAATCACACCTCACACAGCTGTTTACTCTGCTGCCCTCTGAGAGCAGTTCCAAGCTCTTGCATTCCCTTGCAGCCTGAGACCTGAATGATTTTGTGGGTGCTCCAAGTCACCACATCCTTTGTGTCACATGCAGAGGAAGTAACTTTTGTCCGAGTGGACACCATACTTGAGCTCTCTTGGTGACGGTGATGATCACCAACTAAGTGCTTTAGCTCCAGCGGCTCAGATCCCTGCCTGCATGAACTGCCCACACAAGCTGACACACCTACACTACTGATCAGTTGTGCTCCTGTGCTGCCTGGGGCAGGTTTTGTAGGGCAACGATGGATGCTGTCCCTGCTGGCACCACCCACGCTGAGTCAGAGCCTCCTCTGAATCACGGCTCCACAGCTTTCCACTCCCTGCTCAGGAGCAGGGACTGAAGCCTCTCTCTTTGCAGTGGTATCAAGGTCTTGCCGGATAGGAAAGCTCTTCTCCTTCCCTAAGAGTGATCCTCGGCTCCAGAGCACATCTGTTCATGCCACTCGCTTTGGAATCTACGCTGAAATGCTGCATGCCCATGGGAAGTGGTGAAGGAATTCCTTGTTTTGCTTTGCTTGTGTGCATGGCTTTTGCTTACCCTATTAAACTGTCTTATCTCAACCCATGAGTTTTCTCACTTTTACCCTATCAATTCTCTCCCCCATCTCACTGGTGGATGACAGAGTGAGCAGCTGTGTGGGACTTAGCTGCCCACTGAGGTTAACCCACAACACTCCCCCTGTCCTATTTGAGGAGGGGTGTCGCTGTAAGGCTAGGGAGCGGTGAAAAAATACAGCAACACAGGCTTCATCCAGAAAGCAGAAGAAGCCATTTATTGCAGGAGTAGGCACATTTTTATAGACTGGATTGCAGAAGCAATGATAGAATAAGCTAATTGGTCCAAGGAAGGCAACACCTCTTGTAAACATGCTTTTATCAAAACATCCCTTTCCTCATGCACTCCTCCTGTCCACAACACCAGCTGCTAAACTTTGTTATTAATTCTTTCCCTTCTGTTTTCCTTTGAGTAGCTTGGGAAAACTCAAACTGCTGTTTTCCCTGACTCTCACCAGCATCCACAGAGGAGGAGGTAAGGGTTATTCAGTCAACAAAGTGTGAATACATTTTTAGTGAAAATCAAGCAGCTCAGCTCCTGATAGTTGTATTCAGTGTGTTCCCTTCCCACAAACTGACAAAAGAAAATACTCTGCAAACATGTCTCATTTCTAGAATTTTGCTACTCTCACAGCAACACAGATGAGAACTACAGAAATCCAAAGCAAATTTCTGTTTGTGGAAAGCTTTCTAGTGACTTCTTCAAGTATGGATCAAATCTACACTTAGAAGGTTTGACATAAAGACCAAAGAAGCCTTAACTTAAGCAGTAAGTATAACAAGCTTCTCTTTTTCCCTTGTTGAATGTAAACTGGAATGTACTGACTTGCGTTATTAGAATATGTATGGCATGTCACTGTCTGAGTTGGCAGAGTAATCTTACACTTTGGAAGCTCCTGTGTTATGGAGTGTCTGAATCACACAGACTTAATGTTGTTTGATAACTTAAAAAATCCCCTCACAATATATAAAAATGTTTTTTCCAGAAAATCATGCTCTACATTGAATAGTCAGTAAATTTTGGTCAATCTCAGCAACTTTAAAAACTCAGTCTCAAATTTCTGAAAAAATACAGAACTTGAGAGAAATTTAAGTCCAGCACAGGAACCTTCTCTAAATTTTGGAAGAAAAAACCCTGGTTATTCATTCAGAGTGGACATGCAAATAAATTACTGTCCTGGTTTAGGACAAATTTACAGGAGATATCTCGCAAAGGAGTCCCCCTAGGAAAATAAACCCCCAGAACTCCTTCCCCCTCCCACTACCGGCTTCGGGATAAACTTCCTCCGAGGGAAAAAAAAAGTGGAAAAAACTTGTTTATTTTAACAAAACACTTCCCAGCACCAGGAAAGAACAATCCCCAGATGACACAAAACGTTTTCACCAAGGTGAGCGAGGATGGACGAGCTCAGTCAGTCCCTGCTGGGAAGGGTGCAAAGCTTCTGTGGCAGGCTTCCAGACGCAGTCTCTGATGTTCAGATCCCTCCGTCCGGAGCCGGTGCAGATCTTCGGGATGAGGGGAAGAAGGGAGAGAGAAAGAGGGAGCAGCTGGGGGCAGGAGAAGCTGGGGCAAAAGCTAGGGGAAAAAGTGGCAGCCAAAGCGGCAAAAGCAGCAGCAAAAGCAGCAGCGGCAGGCCAGCAGCAGCAGCAGCCAAAGCAGCAGGCGGCAGCAGCAGGCCAGCAGCCGGGGGCCCGCCGGGGCGGGGGAGGCGGCAGCAGCTCCATGCCAACAGAGGTTGGGGGGGTGGCAGGGAGAGGAGTAGTCATAACACTGACCCAGGACAATTACATATAGAATTTTCAAGAAGTAGCTTGTTACAAATTAAATCACTTTGGATGTTACCTTGTGCTCATCTTGAAGATGAGTGTCCAGCTCCTCTGTGTATTTGGTCTCATAGTAGCAGAGTTGACATTTGTAAGGTTTAAGTTCATTGTGCTTCTCTATGTGTTGCTGCAAACTCTCATCACTGGAGCGGGTAAAGGTACACTTATCACAGCGGGAAACAACTCCCTGCAAGTATTTTGACAGTTTGGAATGGCAAACTTCAATGGGAACAACCCGCTCTTCTGTGGGGAGACAGGAATGTTTAGCAAGTTTTAAGAAATAAAAAACATCAGGCAATCTGTCAATAACTTGTAACATACCACCCACAGAAGAAACAGTATCTACTATTTGTGTATGCGACCCATCTAATGAGCTAAAACTGGACCAACAAAGAAATACAAGAAAATTCCCTTTCTATACAGGCAGAGTTAATCCTAAATGACTACAAATGCAGGTGTCCTTGCAAATGTAACCACTTATCAGGTGAACAGGATGGGAAGATGTCATTTGGGGCACATAAGAGTGTTTGGGTAGATTTGTGAGACACAGTAGCAGAGCCTAGGAATATAAAAGCAGACAGAAATCAGTCAGACCAAGCTCTATTCTGGTTCAACGCATGACAGAGGACAGTAAAAGGTGCTAGAACTGTAATAACCAGGGAGCATATAGGGTGATTATTGATACATCAACATCCAAGGTTCTGATGATCAGAGCTGGTATTGTCACCATTACATTTTAAGCTACTCACTGTGCAGCAGTATCTTCTCCTGTTGGGGGTTGAGTGTTTTTCTATTACTGTGTCAATTTAAAGAATTTTTCCCATTATCATGCCAATGGAGTTGGCTGGGTTACACTCAGGATCTTTGATGACCCTAGACAAAGGGGTAGGTGGGAGCTGGGCTTCCAGAGGGGCGACTTGTGTTTCTGGCGAGCTCGGAGGAGGACCCCTCCCCATCTCCTGCCACGCAGCTGAACGCAGGAGAGTCAGACCCTCTGCAATCACCTGCCCTGCATCTCCCCCGCTACAGCCTCCTGCCTCTGCGGACACAGCTGATCACCCGGACACAAACGGTGAGTGAGGAGCTGCCCTCTCCAGCTGCTCCCACCTTAGACCGGCGTGGCTGCTGCCGCCCCCTCCTGCCTCCTCTCCCGCCCGCTTCTCTGCAGCTGTCGGTCTTTGCCCGTCTGGAGCACTGGGACCAAGTGCAGAGAGAGTGTGCCTGCAGCTAAAGAAAGGACTGGAACCGAGTTATCTGTTCTGTCTTGTTGGTAATTTTAACAACTGCTGTTGTTTCTGCTTGTACAGTTAGATATATTATTAAAAGAGCTGTTATTCCTACCCCCTTATCTCTGCCTGAGAGTCCCTGATTCAAACAATTATAATACTTGGGGGGAGTGGAATTAAAGTCTCTATTTTCAAAGGAAAACTTCTGCCTTTATCGGCAGACACCAGTCCTTGAAACCAGGACATGTCCTGAAGGTGGTTCTACAAAGATTAGTCAGGGGCGGAAACTTTCAATTACACCCTCAGTTTTTTAATAGCTAAGATTCAAAATCCACACATAATTTCATGCTTCACACAATTCTGATGATGCTACAAGCATGCATTAAAAATGCTCTCACTGAGTTATTGAACTCACTACTTCCTTCCTCTCTTGCAAAACACACACTTTTAATAGGGCATCACAATTAAACTCAGTCTTTCTAAAGAGCCAAAATCCTGATGTGTCCAACATTCCTTCACTGTGGTTCTCTGCTTTCAGCAGA
This sequence comes from Luscinia luscinia, assembly GCA_034336685.1. Classification (NCBI taxonomy): domain Eukaryota; kingdom Metazoa; phylum Chordata; class Aves; order Passeriformes; family Muscicapidae; genus Luscinia; species Luscinia luscinia. The sequence continues at coordinate 177,932 of JAKWBO010000058.1, forward strand.
GGGTCACCAGCAGATCTTCACTACAAGTTCTGTTACTGAACTGTCCAACAGTGAAATTTAATACTATTATTTCTTATGCATTGCAGATTAAAGGAATAGTTTGATTTTCCTCATAAAGATGATCATTCATGATACCTTAAAATAAACAAATGAACAAATATAAATCCAGGCCTGATTTTTAGATGGTAAACATGAAGGGTATGGAACTTGTGTGCATTGACACATCTCTTATAATTTCTATAAGGAGGCAAGAGCTAGAGAATTCATCCATTTGTCTTTGTTCAGTGCATAACCTCCACTGCACACAAACATAATTTTCCACAGCCCATCAAATATTATGCCCTCCTCAGTTTGTTCTTCTCCTTGTGCTCCCCTTTTTTTTTGGACATGGAAGTTTTCCTACCTCAGAAACTTCTCTTTGTGCACTCTAAAAGTGAATATTTACTCCAAAGCTATATCTGAGACCCTGAAAACTTGTGGTTCCTCTCCAGCTAAAGAAGTTGTTGCAAAAAATGCTGAGATGTGTCAAGTGGGAAAAGTGTTCTAAGAGAAAAGAGGAGTTAAAGCTGGTTTTGAACACATAACAAGAATACTTTAAAAGGTATTTAGTGCTCTGTGCAATTGAATTCACTGAAATAAGTAAACTTGCTTTTAAAATTGAAAAAAGTTCCAACAAAAAGTTTTTAAAAGAGAAACTATTTAAAGCATTTGAAAATTAGAATTTTTTCTCTAGCATGTGATGCATACTTTAAAAAACACTAAAGCAGGGGCTGGTATAAAAGATTTTTTCCTACATGTCAGGAATGCACCATCTTAAGTAATATTATCATAGAGAGATAGAAGAATTATAAAAGAAAGGCCTCATAAAATCAGGCCTTGTTCTGCATAATTAATAGCTAGCTTGTCTCTTCTTTTAAGTGCAGCTAAATACTTTGCAAGTTCCCATGTGAAAACAATCTTGGTATGAAAGGTTCGTTAATAAAACAACCGATTCCTGGGTGAAAAACAAGTGCACCTGTGTAAACAATAAGGTTTGTCCCATGAGAACCCAAAAAGAAAAATGTAAACGCTTGAACGTTAGCATGTACACACAAAATCACTTTCTGACCAATAAATGAAGTAGGAAGAAAACTAATAGCAAATTGGATTCAAACACGAGGTCTGTAAAAACTGTATAAAAATGCATTATGTGAATAAGGAATTGGCTTTTCCCACATGAATAAAATGGAGTCTTGCATAATTTATTACAACAAATATTAGTAAAACCTATCATCTCACTGACTATCACTTCCCTATGCTTGACAAATCACAGGCAACACAACATAGACTGACTTCCCAGCCTTATCTTGTGCTTGACTTATTGCCATGGATCTTCTTGGCAATCACTGGATCTGTTTCTGACCAATTGTCCTTGTTCTAGCCCAAATCAGTGGGGAGGGGGCATGGCCAAGACATTGTTATTCAATACCACCTTATGTCATTACCAGAGGCAGAAGAAACATACTCCTCCTCTCACTTCCAGGAAGAAGGGCAACTCTTTCCAGTGTAAGAAGTGTTTCGGGTGAGGAATCCATTGGATATTGTTCCTTTTCTCAGGGTCCCGCCATATTGGGTGGACCTCAGTGAGCATTTTGCATATGAATCACCCTCTCTTTGTACACTTTTGTTATTACTAGTGTTGCTGTTACTATTCATTTTCTTATCTCGTTGTTTCCAGTAAATTGTTCTTATCTCAACCAGCAATCTTTGCCTTTTGTCTCCTACTGGAGGAGGGCAGACAAGCAGCTTGTGGTTTTCTTTGTAGTGGGGGTACTAAATTGTAGAATACCGTTCCTAAAACATGACAGCCTTAATTGGCACCCAATGGGAGGAACCAAGGGTTGAGATAAGAACCGATCTGCCCAGAGTGACTTGAAAACAAATTTGATCTAAGCATTTGTTGTATTAGGTACGGAGCCACTGGGCACAATCTTGCTTGGTCTGTTCATGTCGGTGTGGTACCTAACCCTGTATATGTTTCCATATATGCACTATGTGCCTATCACAGTGCTCTTTTTCAGAGCAGGGAGAGGGATCAGGATTGCTTTGTTGCTGTAGTGTGTGAATTCAGTTTATGACATAGCATCAAGGGCAATGAGGGTCGTTTGGGATGTTATATTCAGTGTTGCTCTCCTGCCTTGGCCTTGGCTGCTACCTCTGGGAATTCATTAATAACTGTACCCGGGTCTGTGGGGGGAAGAAGGAAAAATGGTTTTCCACAGCCTTTCACTCCTTTTTCCTCCTTCAGGCCTGTTACAGCAGCTTTTGAGAATTTTGAATTCCCTTTGGATGTTAAGGAAAGCCTGTTCTTGTTGCTAAGTCTGCTTGTCTCCTCAGTGAGGCCCACACCAGGTTTAGAGTCAAGATAAAGATTTCTAAGGAAGTTATTCAGAGATCTGCTATGAGGGTGGATAGTCATAAGTGGCATGGAAAGTGGGAGGACGTGCGGCAGTATTTGGAGGACTTCTCTCTTCCAATGGTTTGGAAGTTCACCCCGAACAACTACAGGACCCTGTTAAAGTGATAAAATATATGAAGAAAAAATGCTGTGGCAGCTGCAGGACACACAAAATTATGCAATGTGCTGGGCCCTAGCTACTATTTATCAGACACTGTTCAATACTAGACAGCATCCTTAGGGTGAGGAGGAGGAAGGCAGAGCAACTTGCCTGTAGCAGTCGCCTCTCTACAGAAGAAGAAATCCAAGACCAAATCAGGTCACTTACTGAGGAATGAAGAGGAAGCAGGGCCCTCATAACAGGAGGAAGAGGCGGGGCCAAGGATAATGATCGGATCTATCCCTGGGTGAGCTGAGAGATATGTGAAAAGATTTCAGATGCCAGTCAGGTGCGCCCCTGGTGACCTGGCTGCTTCGATGCTGGGAAATCATGGCCCACAATATGAAACTAGATGGTAGTGAAGCCAAGCAACTGGGATCCCTGTCCCAGGATGCAGGCATTGACAAAGGCATGGGGAAGAGGACAGAAATTCAGACTCTGGAGGCAGCTCCTATCAAGAGTGAGGGAAAGGTGTCTTTTCAAGGATGATCATTTTGTGCACTGAGACAAGAAGGGAGCACAGTATCCAGTATTTGAAAGGATTCAAATAATGAGCAGTCCCCTATAAATCCAGATGAAGTCCAGACTACACAAACCATGTGGCAAAAGTCCCTATGGAGTACACCAACACCATGACTGTTTTTCAACTCATTGCTACAGTGATGTAATGGAAAGAAGGAAAACAAAGAGTGGATAATTTGGTTACCAAACTCTTGCTTTATGAAGAAAGCATCTCTTCCTTGATGCAGGCCTGCATCTCATCCATGGGAAAGACTGCCCAAGGATTTCCAGCAATTTAAAGAACACCACCAGCAATTTAAAGAATTATCCCATGCCCTGCCAGTACAGACCAGTGTCTCTGGTATTGGAAGCAAGCATCCACCTGCTCAAGAGATACAGGGAACATACCACAAAGTAATCTGTGGTTTTACCTGCATGATCACAGAGAAGACGTGAGGAAGTGGGATGGTGTCATGTTTTGATACTGGCTGAATGCCAGACACCCATGAAAGTCATTCCCTTACCCTCTTCTGTTATAGTTGGGCAGAGGAAAAAAAATTTACAAAGTGCTCATGAGTTGAGATAAGGACTGGGAAAAAACACTCTAAAGGTAAAACAGGTTCAAATTTAAAGGTATAAAGTAAATTTATTATTAACAGTCAGAGGAGGATAATGAGAAGTAAAATAAGACTTTGAAACTCCTTCCCCCCCCCCCTCCCCCTACCCCTCCCTCTTCTCTTTCCCACCAACAGTGCAGGGAGACAGGGCATGGGGGTTTTGGTCAGTTCATCTTTTTTTTTTGTTCCCTCCAGGGAGAGGAGTCTTTTCTCTGCTATGCCGTGGGGTCCCTCCCACAGAAAAACAGTCTTCCCAAAACTGTTGTAGTGTAGGTCACTTGTCCACGGAGTGCAGTCTTTTAAGGCTAGGCTGCTCTAGTTTGGAAGCAAAGGCCCTCTTTCTCTATCTCTGGAAGCAGGGGACATCTGTCTCTATTTGGGTCTCCCACAAGATTACAGCTTTCTCTGGTATCCACCTGCTCCAGTGTGAGCACTTTTTCCACGGGCTGCAAGTGGACCTTCTGCATCCTCCATGGACTACATGCATTACAGGGGGACAGTTTGTTTCACCATACTTCTCACCATGGCCTGCATTGGAACCTCAGCTGTGATGCTTAGAAGCACCTCCTCCTCTTTTCCACTGTCCTTGTCACCATCTTGTTTTTCCTCACATGTCCTCACTTCCTCTTCTCTGATTAGAAGAAAAACTACTGCTTGTAGGTACCATTGCCAACAAGTTCCACAAATTCTAAGATTCCTGCAAGATCCTGCAGTGCAGAGAGGTTGATCTTGTCTAGTTTCTGGGTTGGGGAATCAATCATCAGATTTCCACTGCCGGCAAGGCTGCCCTGCCACCATTGTGTGGGCAGTGGCAGCCGCCATGGTGCTGGCACCATTTAATACCTCTCTTCATGCAGGGAAAGGGAAGTTGCCACCGCCGCCCCTGCCCTTCCACCAGCAGTATGGCTGGCTAGGGGCGGCCAGGTAGACAAGGCTCGCCATGGGCCATGCCGAGATGGAGGCAGCAGTGGCACATGGCCATGCACCACTCCAGGGATGGCCCCCAGCACAGGCATCTTGCCACTCCTGGAAAAAAATGCTGTTTTGCTGTTTTGATTTTCCTCTTAAATATGTTATTACACAGGCATTACCAACCTCTCTAATTGGGCCAGCAGCATGTCCATCTTCAGATCCATCAGACATTTACTCTGTTGAACATGGTGAAAGCTTTTAGCAGCTTGTCACAGAAACTACCCCTGTGCCCCCCCTCTTCCCCCACTACCAAAAAAACAGGCCATGTCATATCAACACAGATGGAAACCCCATCTCTGCCCTAGCAGCATGGGTATGTGAGTTGAAAGCAAGAACAACCACTGCAGGAATTTTTCGAGGATAATGCTGCTCCCATTTCCAGTGAGCAGGTCCTCCAACAGAATGAAAGGTGCTGATGTTGTTTCATATCCTCTTGAAGGGACCTCCAGTTCATATATACAAGAAGTGAGCAGCAAGTACCATGACCAGAACTAGAGGAGCCCTGCCTTCAGCCAGGTGGAGGAAAGGGACAGTCAAATCTATTGGACTGTGTGGATCCAATGGCCTGGCACATCAGACCCACAAGAGTATAAGGCTTTAGTTGACACCGGTGCACAATGTACTCTGATGACATCAAGCTATAGTGGGGCAGAATCCATCTCTGTTTCTGGGGTGACAGGGGGATCCAAACAGCTGACTGTACTGGAAACACAAGTGAGTCTCACTGGGAATATATGGCGAAAACACCTCATTGGAATTGACCCAGAGGCCCTGTGTATCCTTGGCATAGATTGCCTCAGGAGAGGGTATTTCAAGGATCCAAAAGGGAATCTTTTGGAATAGCTGCTATGGCGACAGAGGAAATTAGACATCTGAATACCTTGCCTGGTGTCTCAGAAGACCCTCCTGCTGTGGGACTGCAGAGGGTCAAAAAAGAACATGTACTGATCACTAACACAAAAGTGCACCGTCAACAATACTGCACCAACCAGGACTCTGTGATCCCCATCCATGAGATGATTTGTGAACTGGAGAGCCAGAAAATGGTCAGCAAGACTTCCTCTCCCTTCAGTAGCCCTAAACAGCCAGTGCAGAAGTCCAGTAGAGAGTGGAGACTGACAGTGGATTATCATGGCCTGAATGTAGTCACACCATCGCTGAGTCCTGCTGTGCCAGATATGCTGGAACTTAGGACAAATTGTAATCCAAGGTGGCAAAATAGTGCCGCTATTGATATTGCTAACACGTTTTCTCCATTCCTTTAGCAGCAGAGTGCAGGCCACAGTTTGCTTTTACCTGGTGGGCATTCAATCCACTTGGAATTGACTGCCCCATGGGTGAAAACACAGCCGTACTATTTGCCATGGACTGATCCAGACTGCACTAGAAAAGGGTGAGGCTCCAAAACACTTCCAGTACATTGATGACACCATTGTGTGTGGGAAGATTGCCTAGGAAGTTTTTGAGAAAGGGGAAAAGATAATCCAGATCCTCCTGAAGGCCAGATTTGTCATAAAAAAATGTAAGCTCAAGGGACCTGCCCAGGAAAGTAAAATGGCAAGATGGTAGTCGTCGGATTCCAATGGACGTGATCAGCAAAATAGCAGCTATGTTCCCACCAACCAGCAAGAACGAAACACAGGCTTTCCTAGGAAATGTGGTTTTTTGGAGGATGCATATCCCAGAGTATGGTCAGATTGTAAATCCTCTCGATCATGTGACCTGGAAGAAGGGTTTCAGGTGGGGTCCTGGACAACAGGCTTTTGAACAGGTTCCAGTAAATTGTTCTTATCAAGCCATGATCTTTGCCTTTTGCCTCCCACGGGGGGGTGGGGAGGAGAGGAGAAGCTTGTGGTTTTCTTTTTAGTGGGAGTACTGAATTGGGGAATACAATTCCTAAACCATGACACCTGTGGTTTAAGTTTCTGGTTTTATCTTGGATCTTATCATTGCTGTAATTTTGCCAGATGATCTGGATTCTTGTTTGAACCTGACCATCATCTTTGAGTCTGCCCTGCTTGCCTTGCTCTGGTACTTGTGAGGCTGGATCCTAGTCAGCAAGGCTCCATCTCTGCTGTCCAAGTTATCCTCCTCTTTTCCCTGGACCTTTGGGAGCAGCTGGTCATTGCTGCTCAATGACAGTAATGACTGAAATGTGCATTTATTCATCTCAGTGAGTTTTATCTAAACAAATAACTTAAAAATTGAAAAGTAATTTGAATTTAAAACATCATATTTAGCAAGATGATGCTCTAATAATATTATACCACTTTAATAGCTATGTCTCATCCCATACTCTCCCCCTCTATATTTGGCTACTCATTTATACATTCATTGTATCTGAGCAACTGTCAAAATTGCAACAAATATGAGTCCTATCCAAAAATTGTGAAACTTAGCTTTGGCTTCTGTACACAGATTTCAGCAGTGTCCACAATCTACCATGTATGCACTATAAAAACATGACACACTGTGGAACAGTATAGCAAAAGGACTAAAGGGATCTCTGCTACGTCCCTTATTGTCTCTGAAGAAATTTATTCACTGCTTTAGACTGAAACCTTCGGGTTATTTGTAATACAGATCTGAGATTAAATAGAAAAACAATGCGCTGAATGTTTATAGTATATAAAGTCAAAGCAGGCATACTCTTGGCTTATAGCATGAAAAAAGTGTATTTAACACTCTTAAGACCTTATATATGGAAATTTACTATTTCAGAGAAACAGAGGAGAATTCTATGAAATGGTGTTCTGGGTAATCTAAAAAATGTGTATTGTGTTTCATATCTTTCATGTGCCAATCAACCCAAGATTGTTACTGTCCCTTTAAGATGCCGGGGCTAGGAAAACTGGGGTGTTTTACCCTGAGCTTGCAGAGGAAGTAGGCCTGGGGTCCCTTTAAGCAACAGGGGACACTCAGGCAAAAACTGTCTTTCATTCCCGCTGCGACGCAGAGGCAGTGCAAAGCAGAGCCTCCCCTTTGTTTTATTTTGTTTTTCTTGGATCTCTGGAGCAGCTGGCAATATCTTTTTGGCCACTGTTGCTGTGGTAACTACCACTTTTTTGGAGCCAGGCAAGGTGTTTATTTGAACTTTTTTTTCCTTTCTTTTTCACTGCTGCTGCCTGGGATGGCAGCCATGGTGCCACACCAGGAAAAACAGAACAGCCTCTGCTCCATACGGTTGCTCTAGCCTACCAGTAGCACCCAGTCGAAGCAGGAGGTTGCCCCAGCTGGTTGCCTGACATTTAATCTGAGGAGGAGCTAAAAGTACCTCCATGAATTCCAGCTGCTGACCCAGTTCCAGCCACCATTGTCAACAGAGACGCTGTCGGGTGGCATGGAGCAAATGGCTTGGCAACATTTGACTGTTTTTGGATTCCAGGTTTCTTTTGTTTTATCCTTGCTCCCTGCTGGTTGTTGTTTGGGGGAAGAAGGAGTTTTGTAATCACAGAGGTTCGGTTGCTGTGTTGTTTTTCCTTTGTTCTCTCAACCACGTGGATAGGAGAAGGGGGCTTCTCCACCATATTGTCTTTGTCCCCTGGGCCACTCGATCCTCTATGAAAGCTGCCATTTTGGGAGAGGGGCTTCTTCACCATCTTGTTTTCTTTGCTTCTGGGGAGTCCATGGGATAAAGCACCTTTGTATCTAGTGTTATTACTGTTATATTGGTTGTTCCTGTTTTGTTTTTTAGTAAACTGTTACTTTTTTGCACTTATATCTTCCTACATTTGTCTCTCATTATTGGTGAAAGGGGAGTGGTTAAAATTAAAAGGGAAGGTAACTCATTTTGGGGAGTTTGCCCCATAAATTGTCTTAAACCAAGACAAATGGAAGGAAAAAAACAATTATTTATACCAAGAAAAATAGTAAAATAATTCCTAAAAACCAAATGCATTGAGGATTATAAACAAGGAGCCTTAATGTTGATCTTGGTGGGTTGTGTTCAGTGCTGGAAAAATATCAAGGCATTTGATGATGGGAAAAATTGCTGGAAAGGATAATAAAAACTAATTGAACTGTCTGATCTAAATAAAAGGCCAACAGCTCTGCTGGGCACTGAGCAGGAGTTCTGTCTCTATTATGGAAATTTCAAGAGCTCACAAGATATGCCTGTTATGAAGGTCAAGAGAAACTCAAGAGCCAAATCTCTTTTCAGTGTTTGTCTCTAAAGTATCTACTGACTTTTTAATTTCTGTTCTTACTCCCTTCTTCAGCCCACAAAGGATGAATTATGCTTGACCAGCCAGACTGCCTTATATGATGAAATAACTTGCTCAGTAGATGAGAGGACATAATTTACCTTGATTTTTTAGCACCATCTTGGACATGGTGTCTACCAACCATTTGCAGGTGATTTAAAAGAGGTGATCAAGCAGCTCCTGCCCTCTTCTCAGCCATTAAGGTGACCAAGGGGAGGTCATAGGTCCATTTGCAGGTGATTTAAATGCCTCTAGGGAGTGCAAAGAACAGGAGGGGCAATCAGGGGTGTGGCACATCAATGAGGGCATGGCAATTTGCCCAGCAGTTCATACAGGCAGGCTGAGATGGAAGGGTGCATCATTTACCCTCAGTCCTAGCTAACCGGAGTCCCAAAAGACTGGAAGCTGGCCAATGTGACGCCCATCCACAAGAAGGGCCGAAAGGAGGATCCGAGGAACTACAGGCCTGTCAGTCTGATGTCAGTACCCAGCAAGGTAATGGAATAGATCATCTTGAGTGCAATCACACAGCACCTACAGGATAGCTGGAGGATCAGACCTACCCAGCATGGATTTAGGAGGAGGAGGTCCTGCCTGACCAACCTCATCTCGTTTTATGACCAGGTGAACAACCTGGTGGATGAGGGGAAGGTTGTGGATGTTGTCTACCTGGACTTCAGCAAGGCCTTTGACACTATCTCCCATAGAATACTCCTAGGATAGCTGGCAGCCCATTACTTGGACAGGTGCATCCTTTGCTGGGTTAAGAACTGGCTGGATGGCCAGGCCCAGAGAGTGGTGGGGAATGGTGTTTCATTCAGTTGGCAGCAGGTCACTAGTGGTGTCCCCCAGGGATCAGTGTTGGACCCAGTCCTGTTTAATATCTTTATTGATTATATGGATGAGGGAATTGAGTCTACCTTTAGCAAATTTGCAGATGACACCAAGTTGGGGGTGGAGGGGGGAGGAGTCAATCTGCTGGAAGGTAGGAGGGCTCTGCAGAGGGACCTGGACTAGCTGGATAAATGGGCCGAATCCAACAATATGAGGTTTAACAAGATCAAGTGCTGGGTCCTGCTCGTTGGTCACAACAACCCCATGCAGCACTACAGGCAGGGGACAGAGTGGCTGGACAGTGGCAAAGCAGAAAGGGACCGAGGGGTACTGATTGACAGAAGGCTGAACACGAGCCAGCAGTGTGCCCTGGTTGCCAGGAAGGCCAATGGCATCCTGGCCTGTATCAGGAATAGTGTGGCCAGCAGGGTCAGGGAAGTCATTCTTCCCCTGTACTTGGCACTGGTGAGGCTGCATGTTGAGTACTGTGTCCAGTTCTGGGCTCCTCAGTTTAGGAAGGATGTTGAAATGCTGGAGCATGTTCAGAGAAGGGCAACAAGACTGGTGAAGGGTCTGGAACGCAAGTCTGATGAGGAGTGGCTGAGGGGGCTGGGGGAGGCTCAGTCTGGAGAAAAAGAGGCTCAGGGGAGAACTTGCTCTCTTCAACTACCTTAAAGGAGGTTGTAGTCAGATAGGGGCCAGCCTCTTCTCCCAGGCAACTAGCAATAGGACAAGAGGACACAGTCTTAAGCTGTGCTAGGGGAGGTTTAGATTGGACATTAGGAAGAAGTTCTTCACAGAAAGGGTGATTGGGGATTGGAATGGGCTGCCCAGGGAGGTAGTGGAGTCACTGTCCTTGGAGGTTTTTAAGAAAAGGCTGGATGTGGCACTTAGTGCCATGGTCTAGTTAACAAGGTAGTGTTGGGTCATAGGTTGTACTCAATGATCTCAAAGGTCTTTTTCAACCTAGTTGATTCTGTGTGAGACCCTCATTGACAAACTGGCAAAATTTGGACTGTAAGGATGGACCACAAAATGGGTAGAAAACTGTCTAAACCAAGACATTTACTACCATTTTTTGAGATAAGAAAAATCAGAATGGCAGATAGTCGTGAGTGGAGTTATTCAGAGGTTGATTCTCGGTCAATATCTTTCTAAATTATCTGTATGACAGTATTGAATACACCCTCACCAAGCTTGCAGATAACATCAAATTGGGGGAAGAGGTAGATAGATCAGAAGGAAGAGCAACCTTACAGAGACCTTGACTGGCTGGAAGACTGGGCCAAGAAGAATTAATTGAGATTTAATGTTATAAATGAGTACAATGGACCATGCGAGATCGAATCAAAATTGAAAAATTTATTGGTCACAAAAAAGCAAAAGTAAAGATCAGCGCTGCGCCGGGTGGCAAGGGAGTCGAGCAGAGCCCGCTCCACCAACTGCCGCAACCCCCCCCCCCCCCCGCAGTTGGTCTCTTGTTGTAATTCAATAAAGGAGGTAGAAGGAATGAATCAACAAACCTGGCCATCTTCCGCCTAGCTCCCGGTTCATGTCCCCCTTCCTGTGACCTTTCCCTGTGACATTGCACCCTACCGGGAGTTCCTGTATCCTGACCCTATCCCCCTGTATCCTTATCCCATTGGCTGCTAGCCAAAGCCACTCCCCATTCCCTCTCCTGAAGACGGAGGTCCCAGGAGGGATCGCTCTCTTTCCTCCTTCCTTCATCGGCCATGCCATCGCCAAAGAATAAAGCTGAGAACAGGAAGAGCCTCTTTTGTAATCCTTTTCCATCCATGCTAAAAGATACATTGTCTTATCTTAAGTAATTAGGAAAAGACAAAGCATCGTTTTAGCAGTTGGCGCCCGACCGTGGGGCTTAATTTTGGACCCCATTTTGCCTGAAGTCCCAGTTTTAGGACTTTAAAGGCCGGTTAGGTTGATCAACTACCTCCGTGGTTGGAGCGGTTTTTACCAGCCCCGAGCCTAGGAGGGTGAGACGGGCAACTTCTTCGCGGACTCTAGGAAGCCGTCTCTGGATTGGAACTTTTGCAGAGTTACTGGCGAGACCGCGCTCCGTCTGAGAAAGGTAACCCCAAGGTAGCCCCGAAGGACAGGGGAGGGGGGTTTTCGGGCGGATTAGCTTAGACTCGTGGGGGGAGGTTTGTACCCCGCCGGTGGCGGCGGCGCAGTCCCAGCGTGGAGCGGGAGCGCGTGGGCAGTGTTGCAATCCCGCCTGGCAGTACACGTGCTCAGCCAGCTCTGCCTGGCGTGTGTGGCGGTATTGGCGTACGCACGGGCGCCGGAGCTTTCCCTGAAGTGGGATTCCCCCGGGACTGTCTTGTGTGGCCATTACGGGCAACCACGTGTAGTAATAAAGCCCAGCACCCCCACCTGGGTTTTGCAAACGGATTGCTATTGTGTAACTTTTTTGTAAAAGACAGGGAATGGTGCATTTTGTTTTTATAACATCGAAATGGGGGGGAATGTTTCAGCACAACAAAAGAGTATTATTTCTCAGCTTAAAGTAATGTTAGATGCACAGCATGTTGTAATTTCTAAGAAACAAATTGGAAAGTTTGTTAGGTGGTTGTCTCGAGAAATTATGGAATTTGAAAAGCAAAATATCAAATCTATTTTATTTTGGGACAGAGTCGGAGATTTATTAACTTCTAAAATACAGAAAGGCGATACCACTGTTGCTTTATTTTTGCCTATATTTTTAAATATTCACAAACAATTATCACAATTAGAGAACAAAAATCAACCACAGGAAAATTCTTTACAACCCTCTTTACCTAATTCGGAACCTCCTGTCCCTGAATTAAAAGAGAAATCAGAAATATCTCCAGAAACTGCTAATATTAAGGTTCCTCCAAAATACACAGAATTCGAATCTCCTGAACAATTTGCTACAAACTTACCATTGTACCCCTCCTCTGTCGCTATTGCCCTCTCAGCAACCTAGTTTAGAAAATCGCCCTTCTATAGTGCAAGGGGAAAAACTTGTAGTAAATTCTAATACTATGCCTTTTTCTTCCAATAATCCGTTCCTGCATCCACCTCCCGTTTCTGCTCAATACCTTTCTGGTTATTGTAACCCATCTTTCCAAGCGATACCGCTTTCTAATGCTTTTTCTAACACCGGGACACAGAACAATGGGAGCCCCGGGAGTGCAGCCGCAGAGGGAGGGGGAGGGGAAGCACGTGTCTCAGGTACACAGACGACACCCTCCGCAGAGACACAGAAACAATTAACCCCTAACTCACTGACTAACCCTGAATCTCACCAGGTTTTTGAAGCAGCACCAGTTGTTTATTTAGGTAAAAAGAATGGTAAAAGAAGCTACCAACCGTTACCATACCAAGATAAAAAAGAAATTTGCAAGGTACAAAGGGAGTTTGGGAGGCAAAGTGCAATATTTAAGGGAATGATGAGAGCAACTTTTACATCAAATGAACTAGTTCCACATGATTTAAAAGACCTTTTCAGGTGTTTGCTAACCCCTGCTGAATATGAATTATGGTTTAATATTTGCAAACGTTCTTTAAGCAGTCTTTTAACAGAGCTTCACAAAAACCGTGAACATTCCAAAGATTCTGAGGATAATGAAATTACATTAGATCATTTATGTGGGGAGGGGGAAATACATTGTCCTGAAAAGCAAACTCGGTTATTGTCTAAATTTATTTTGGATAAGGTTTGTGAGGTAGCTGAACAGGCTTTTATCAAATTACCAACTGTTGAAGTAACTACTAGTTATGTAAATATTAAACAATATGCTTCTGAGAATTTTTTGTGCTTTATAGATCGTTTGAAGACACAGGTGGAACGCCAGGTACAGAATCCAGCCATGCAGGCAGAACTGATTAAGGAATTAGCAGAGAAAAACGCCAATGAAGCCTGTCGCAGAGTCATTCTAAGCCTGCCCCTGTACCCAGAACCAACCCTAGCACAGATGATTGAAGCCTGCACCCGGAAAGCAGAATTGTTCAGTGTTCCAGAGAGGACCACAAGTCCAACACCTCCTGAGCCTCCAGGACCTGATCCACCACAGATGAAGAAGCCGCAGTTATCATCGCAGCAGCTGAAGAAGATCACCTGTTTCCAGTGTCAGCAGCAAGGACATTTTGCTAGGGACTGTCCTCAGAGCAGGAAACAGAACAAAATCAGCAAACAAAAAAACTAGAACTGAGGCGCGGGCCTGCCATAAACACCATAGCGCGCCAGGATATAAATTCTGCAGGCTATACTGTAGCAAAAGCCTCTCTCTTAAAAGCAAGGGGGGAGGATGGGATGGACAATGTGGGTATAAGAGATAATGTAAATGTTAAATGTTCTCCTAATAAAGTCAGGCAGTTTTGTGGCTGTATTAGGCTACAAACTACCAAAGGTTTTCATTTCAGATCTGCTGAGTGGACCATCATTACAGTGGACATCTCAAGTCCTTTAATTGATATGACGGTTTGCCACATGGAGAGTGAGTATTTTGTTGTGGGAGACACAGCACACACACCTTTAGAAATTGAAATAGCTCCTATGATCATGAAGGGGAAAATATCTGGTGTTATCATATTAGCTCGTTGTCCACAAGCACCTTTCTATTTGGGTGAGGGACAAATACTGGCCCAAGCCTTTCCTATTCCAGCAAATATCACAGCAGATAATAAGTCACCAGAGGTTTACTGGGCAGAGACAGTGAAGGAGGAAAAGCCTTCTCTAGCACGCAACATGACACATGGTTCAAACTATCTACATGTGAAAAGTGTTCTGGATACAGGTTCTGATGTAACCATTATACCTGAAAAGATGTGGCCTTCACATTGGGAATTGCAACCGGTTGCAGGGCAAATTCAGGGTATAGGAGGTATTAAATTGGTGGAAATATCAAAACGCATTGCACAAATTGAGGGACCGGACGGCAAATTGGCCAGTGTTCGTCCGTTTGTAATAGATTATAAGTGTCCCTTATGGGGAAGAGATTCCATGTCACAATGGGGAGTTAAAATGATAATTCCAAAAACTCCCCAGGATTTTTAGAAGTGGCCACCGTGGAGTGCCGGGTCCAGAAGCTAACATGGCTAAGTGACACACCTATCTGGACTACACAGTGGCCGTTAAGAAAGGAAAAGTTACAGGCACTTCAAAAACTTGTAGATGAACAATTGGCAAGAGGTCATATAGTAGAAACAACAAGCCCCTGGAATTCTCCAATTTTTGTAATAAAAAAACCAAAAACAGACAAATGGAGATTATTACATGACCTTAGGGGAATAAATAAAGTAATTCAAGACATAGGATCTCCTCAACCTGGGATGCCTTCTCCAGCTATGTTTCCTAGAGATTGGCAATTGGCAGTTATAGATATCAAAGATTGTTTTTTCCATATCCCATTACACCCTGAAGATGCTCCCAGGTTTGCATTCTCAGTACCATCATTGAACAGAGAGGCTCCAATGAAGAGATACCACTGGAAAGTGCTTCCACAGGGCATGAAGTGTAGTCCTGCTATCTGCCAGTGGTATGTAGCTTCATTGTTGTCTCCGGTGCGGGCACAGAGAAAGGAAGCAATAATTTTGCATTACATCGATAATGTGCTGGTGTGTGCTCCTGATAACTCCACCCTCCAAGACACGCTTGACCTAGTAGTTAAAGTTTTAACCTCTGCTGGATTTCAATTACAGGATGACAAGGTTCAAAGGATGCCACCTTGGAAGTATCTGGGCCTAGAGATCACTGCCAGGACCATTGTTCCACAGAAATTAGAAATTAATTGTAATCCTAAAACTTTAGCAGATCTCCACTCCCTGTGTGGATCTCTGAATTGGGTAAGACCATGGTTAGGCCTCACTAATGAGGACTTAGAACCCCTTTTCAATTTATTGAAAGGGGAGAGAGAGCTGGTTTCTCCTAGGGAGCTGACACCTGAGGTAAAAGCTGCAATTGAAAAGGTACAGAAAGCTCAGTCTGAAAGGCAGGCACACCGCTATCACCCTGAACTGACTTTAATATTCATTGTTTTAGGGAAACTGCCACACTTACATGGTTTAATATTTCAGTGGATTGAAGGGCAGAGAGACTCACTCTTAATAATAGAATGGGTCTTCCTCTCCCACCAAAGATCCAAAACTATTACACAACCGCAGGAGCTGATGGCGCAGTTAATTCAAAAAGCAAGGATGAGGCTGCGTGAGCTGTCTGGGTCTGATTTCACATGCATGCACCTGCCAGTTAAACTTTCTGGGGAGGGAAAGAATTCTCCTGAAAGGTTAACAAAAGAGATGTTTGAGCATTTGCTGCAGAGCAATGCCAGCCTCCAGATATCTCTGGACAGCTACAGCGGACAGATATCTGTTCACAGCCCAGCTCATAAGTTGTTCAATGAGGAATTTCACCTCATACCTCGTGAAAAGAGGAGCAGGAGACCGCTCGAAGCACTCACAGTGTTCACAGATGCATCGGGGGCCTCCCATAATTCGGTGATGACTTGGAGAAATCCCCAGACTCAGCATTGGGAAGCTGATGTTTAGTTTGTGGAGGGGTCACCCCAGATTGCAGAACTGGCTGCAGTTGTGAGAGCCTTCGAAAAGTTCTCAGAGCCTCTTAACCTGGTAACAGATTCGGCTTATGTTGTTGGGGTAGTGTCCAGAGAGGAGCAGGCAGTGCTCAAAGACATTGATAATGAGCAGCTCTTTAGGCTGCTGTCCAAACTAATCTATTTGGTTTCACACAGAGAACATCCCTTCTATGTGATGCATGTGAGGTCACACATGGATTTGCCAGGTGAGATCACAGAAGGGAACCGTATGGCAGACACACTTGCAGCTCCAGCAGAAAAGACATGCCTTCCTGACATCTTCCAACAGGCAAAGCTGAGCCACCAGCAATACCACCAGAATGTACCAGGTTTGGTCCGTCAATTCCAGCTAACACGGAGTCAAGCCAAGGCTATAGTAGCCACCTGTCCCAACTGCCAGCTCCAGGCCATGGCATCGCTGGGTATTGGGGTTAACCCCCGGGGCCTTGGCAGCTGTGAGGTGTGGCAAACAGATATCACACACATTCCTAGTTTTGGATGCCTCAAATATGTCCATGTGAGTATAGACACATATTCAGGTGCAGTTTATGCATCCGCTCATGCAGGGGAAAAGGCTGTACATGTAAAACAACACTTAGTACAAGCCTTCTCAGTTTTGGGGATCCCTAGAGAAATAAAAACAGACAATGGCCCAGCATACACATCCAAGGAGTTCCTGGAATTCATCCAGCAGTGGGGAGTGTATCATAAGACAGACATCCCACACTCCCCTACAGGCCAAGCTGTGATTGAGCGCACACACCAGACACTCAAACAAGTTTTAGCCAGACAAAGCAGTTCAACTGTGTGGATGTCTCCCCAGCAAAAGCTCTGTAAAGCTTTGTTTGCAATCAATTTCTTAAATTGTTCATTTGAAAATATGACTCCTCCAGTGGTTCATCATTTTAACAGCAGTAAACAGTTTAAATTATCTCAGCATCCACCAGTCTTGATTAGGGACCCAGAAACATGGAAAACCAAAGGTCCCTATGAGCTAGTAACCTGGGGAAGAGGTTATGCATGTGTATCAACTCCCTCAGGACCTCGATGGATTCCCCAAAAGTGGGTAAAACCTTTTCTCCCTAAAACCCCAGCTACAGCAGAAGAAGATGAGAAGCAAGTAAGCATTGCTTCAAAAAGAAGACGCCGCAAAGGAAAAAGGAATACCCTCAAACAGAGACTTATAACATGTCTTAAAATGTTTGTTTTTCTTTTTAGGAAAAGGCTACTCTCCAGTTAACCCTGTGTGGAACCCCATCCAAGTTGTCTTCTTGTTAGCCTTAACAAGTGAAACAAGAATCAGAAGACTGGTTTAATAAACTGTCTAAGGGCTGGGGATTTTCTGGGTGGGGGCTTCCAGAGTCAAAACCATTATGTTCATTGTTATTCTTTTCTTTGTAGCAATGGCATTTGGAATCATACGTCATTTAATGTTTAAGGCCATTAATGGTATCACTCCTTCTACCTCAGGGAACAATCATATAAAAATGACAAATATAAAACAATCTGATTCTCCCATTTGTCACAAATGGTGGTCAAAATAATAAATTCGGACTAAAATTAGTTTAATATCACCCCCCTACATAAAAAACAAAAAACGGGGAGATGTTGTAATTCAATAAAGGAGGTAGAAGGAATGAATCAACAAACCTGGCCATCTTCCGGCTAGCTCCCGGTTCATGTCCCCCTTCCTGTGACCTTTCCCTGTGACATTGCACCCTACCGGGAGTTCCTGTATCCTGAACCTATCTCCCTGTATCTTTATCCCATTGGCTGCTAGCCAAAGCCACTTCCCATTCCCTCTCCTGAAGACGGAGGTCCCAGGAGGGATCGCTCTCTTTCCTCCTTCCTTCATCGGCCATGCCATTGCCATAGAATAAAGCTGAGAACAGGAAGAGCCTCTTTTGTAATCCTTTTCCATCCATGCTAAAAGATACATTGTCTTATCTTAAGTAATTAGGAAAAGACAAAGGATCGTTTTA
Source organism: Luscinia luscinia (assembly GCA_034336685.1). Classification (NCBI taxonomy): domain Eukaryota; kingdom Metazoa; phylum Chordata; class Aves; order Passeriformes; family Muscicapidae; genus Luscinia; species Luscinia luscinia. Next base: position 196,215 of record JAKWBO010000058.1, read on the forward strand.
GCAGTCCCTTTTAAGTTGTTTCTGGATTACGTGTTTTTAGTAATTTGCGCATGCTCTTCCAGTTGCTAGGGGTCTTTTTCTGGTCATTTTCTGCCTTCTGGTGGTCGAGGGATGAAGGTGAGGAGCCTCTTTCTCTGTTTTGTTTTGCTAACCCCCCCTCCTCCTTATAGGGTGATCCGGCGGTTTCTTGGGAACTTGCTAACACTTAGATATGTGATTTAATGCAAGTAAAGCAAAGTGATTAACTCTCAAGGTCTGTCTGGCTAGCAAAGCTAAACAATTAACATCTTCTTGGCAAGCAAAGCAAAGCAATAAAACAATTTACCTCATCCTGGCTCCACAGGCCCAGGCGATATCTTTCTCAAGGTCTGTCAGGCGAACAAAAGGTTCCTTATCTATCACATTTAACAAAGTTAAATGTCAAGTCCTGAACATAAAACAGAATAATCCCAAGCAGCAGTACAGGCTGGGGTCTACCTGGCTGGGGTAGAATTCTGCTTTAGTGCCTTTGGGGATCCTGGTGGGCAGCAAGCTGAATATGAAACAGTAGTGTGCCACAATAGCAATGAAGGCAAACCAAACCCTAAAAGGTAATCATAGAGAAGGTGGAGGTACTCCGTATGGATGTGTGGTGACAGGACAAGAGGCAATGGGCACAAGTTGCTTCAGGGGAAATTCCATTTGGATATAGGAAAATTATTCATCATTAAAAGAATTAAAACATTGGAATAGGTTATCTAGAGAAGTGGAATATCCCTTGCTGGAAATATTCAAGACTTGGCTTGACAGGGCCCTGGGTAACCTGAAGTCCTGCTTCTAACAAATGATTGTACCAGATGTTGTCTAGAAGTCTCTTACAATGTAGACTTTTCTATGATTCTATGAATCAAAGTTAAATCACACTGAAGAACTGAATGAGCAGAGTAGGTGACACATGATAGAAGGCTCACAGTGGCAAACTGGCAACAGCCTGCTGGCCATAACACTTAAAAATGTTGTAGCTCAGAATCAACTTCTGTACCTATTCACTAAGAGGCAAATAGTCTTCATTTCAACCGCATGCTGCCAAATCAGTGACTGATGTCACCATTTTGAAAGCTACAATGTAAGTTAGAAGTCTATAACTGGTTTTTTTCACCTTACTGGAGGCATTTTTGCATAGGAGAGAAGATAATATAGAAAACAGATCAAAACCTTCAATCTTCTCACTTTATAAAATATATATATTTTATAGAATAAACTTTTTATTTATATATATTTTATTTTTTTTAATATGCAATATACTGCTTCCTATACCTGGAAAGCAAATGTGCTTAGACCAGAGCTTAAGACTCTATTTTATAAATCCAAATGGTTTCAAGTAAGGAAGGCTATTTGAGACTGTGCAACATTCCTCAGTCCTGTCTGCACAACAGAATTTTCTTTCTGTACACATTAACCCCATCAAAATCCTCTGCATTAGCTGCCACAATTAGATACAATAGGTTTTAGTCTGGATATATACACCAGAAAGAAAAATATTAAAAACAGACCTTAATTCCTTTACTGTCTTGGTGCTTCTCGCCTGATAAAAATCCCTGCCCTTCCCTTGGGGCCTATGAAACATCCTAATTTTTGTCTTGTCCCTAAGAACAGGTGAAGAAGGTGTTATGAAAAGAGAAATTTCAAGCAAGGAGTTAAGGAATCTTAAAGCCCCTAGAGTTAATTGATACATCCTACCACAGTGTTTATGATAGCAAGCACTTTAGAAACATATACATAGGAAACAACCTTGACCTAGGTCCAAGTTGTAAATTAGCCTAACTAGGTACTTAAAAACTGTTGACCTCTCTAGAGGAAAAGCTTAAAAAGAATTTTAAATCTATCCCACTTATCCATAGGTAAAATGTATTTCACAGAAAACAAGTAAGATGTACTAGTGCCTAGTGCCTGATCTATTCAACATATCTGATGTCACATAGAGAGAAAAACTTAATGGATTAATGTGAAAGACCGGTGTTTTGTTCAGTATTCTCTTTGTTGGATATATATATATATATATATATATATATATATATATATATATATATACAGGGACATCTTTACCTCTATGCAGAACTATATGATCAATCATGTTACATTTGTATTTGGTGTGATATAGGCAAAGAGGACAATGAAGGTCTTTGGGTCCTTCCACAGGAACTGCAGAATGTCCAGCTTCCACATGCATAGTAAAAGCAGATCTGTGAAATGGAAGGGAGACACGGAAGCAGTCAGAAGAGGTGTGTATGGAACACTGAAGTGTCAGAGCTCTATTACAAAAGTGTTGTATAAAATGGTATAGATAGCCCTCAGCCTTCTCTCCATAAAGCCACATGGCATTTCATCAGGACTATTCACATGAGCACAGGTATTTGCAGGTTCATATCCCTAAGTAACTGAACACACATTGTGCACAATATATTCTTTTGCAGTGATTGCTCTATAGTTACATTGCTACAGTTATGATGGCAAAAGCATTTCCGACTTTTGTGCTCCTTATTTTCTTGCCTTTAGCAGAAGCATTTTAGGAAGCTGAATAAAATCCTTTCACCTGTCCTAGACTTTGAAGGTTAAAAATTATTTCTGATAGCAAAAAAAAAAAAAAAAAAATCCTCAACAGTGTCTCTCTTTGCAGGACTAGACCCTCAACAGCTGAAATGCTAATTCAGAATATTAAATGAACTTGCACCTACAGTAATTTGATATAAAGTTGATAAGTTTGAAAACCTCAGTTATGAGGATTTGAAAATGCAAGACTGAGAATACTTCGCAAATGAACAGTACTTTTACCCAAAACATCTCACACCATTAGCTGCATAGTTAAAAGATAAAAGAGACATACATGCAGAGAAAATTACCTGTGCACTTATCAAGCCACAAGGTCAAGTACTAAAATGAGAGGTGTTTGTAACTTAGGGGAATTAGGTCATTTTTTTCCTGAGGCAGTGCTAAAGCATGGAAGAACAAAGATGCTCTCTGCATTAAATTACAGAATTTAAAACCCGTTTGAAAGTTCTCCAAGTCTGTTAGCTTGAACACAAAACAATTTACTAACACAAATGGCTTTGTGTAAATACTGAGAGCTAGGTAAAAAGAAGCCTGAGTCTTTCTCAAGCTACTCAAAGGAAAACAGAAGGAAAAGAATTAATAACAGAGATTAGCACCTGCAGAGTCCATGAGCTATGTGATGTTTTGGTAAAAGCATGTTTACAAGAGATGTTACCTTCCTTGGACTAATGAAATTACTTCTATCCTCAACCCTACAATCTAGTCTATAAAAGTGTGGTTGCTTCTTTAATAAATGGGCTTTCTTCTGCCTCTGAAGGAAGTCATGCTTTGCTATATTCTTTTTGCCACATCTTAGCCCTATAGCAACAGCTTTGGGCCTAATCCAGTGGTCATTGAAGCCAATAGGTGAGTTTTTATTGACTTCAGCGGATACTCTCATGTTTAGTTGCCTATGGTGACTAGAAGTGTTTTGGGGGTTTTTTTTAAGAGAGCTCATATATGTATATTATACATTTAAAGAGGAAAGACTATCTCATAAAATTTGAGACATCATAATAAAGAACACAACTCTTTTTATATAACTATTAACATATGTAATTACAGATTGATTTAAAGCAATTTTGTTCAATCCTGTGTCCTGAGAAGTAATTAACTCTACCCTAGCTGAAACCAGGACATACTGGTAGGAGAAAAGGCTGGTCTTGTATGAGACCTCTAATATCTAATGTCCAGCATATAGATATGTACCAAATATCATGGGTAAACAATTTTCTGAAGAGTCAGGGTCAAAGAGTTATAGCAAATAGGATAATTTCTGGCTGCTGACCAGTCACTATCAGAGTTCCCCAGGGCCCTATTTTAGGTTCCATTCTCCTCAGTGTTTTGATCAATGATCTGGACACAGGAGTTTAGTACACACTAAGTAAGTTTGCCAATGCTGCTAAATTAGGAGCAGCTGTAGCTTCCTTCAAGGGTAGGGAGACCTTAGACAGATCTTGATAGATTAGAGAGCTGGGCAATCACTGACTGTATAAAATTTAACAAGGGCAAATGTTGGATATTGCACCTGAGATGGTGTAATCCTGCATGTATGTATAGATTGGGGAAGAAGACACTGGAATGCAGCCCTGCAAAAAGGAATATGGGCGTTTTGGTTGACAGTACACTCATATGAATCAACAATGTCCCCGGCAGCCAAAAGGGCCAACTGTATCCTAGGGTGAACCAGGCACATTATAACTAACTGGTCAAAAGTGATTATCCCACTAAACTCGGCATAGGTGTGGCCTAACTGTACTGTGTGCAGTTTTGGGATCCACAACATAAGAACAATATAAAAATATTAAAATGTGTCCAAAGGAGAGCAACAAAAATGGTGAAAGAACTAGAGGGTGTGACTTATGAGTGTGGAAACCCAAAATAAGTTTTCCCAGCTAAGAATTGTAACCCCTGTTCGGTTCCCTAAGCACTCTCACTGTCTGTTAACCCTTAAGTCACTCCCACCCTAATTTCCTGTTGGTCTTTTACTCTAGCCCACCCCTCTAGCACCCTGTGTAATTTAGTAATTGGTCCCTAGGGCTTTCCCCGCCCTGCTTACCCCATGTACTTTAGCCTGGACCCTCCGAGCTCCGGGGCCTTTGTTCCCTGAAACCCAAACCATGTGTGGCTGAAATAAACATCTTTAAAACCCTGCAAAGGCCTTCCTGCTCTTTCACCCCAAGCAATATCATAAAAGCATCATATGAGGAGATGCTGAGGATACTAAGTAGCTCAAGTTTGTTCAGCTTAGAGGAGACTGAGGGGGGACCTCATTACTGTCTATAACTTCCTAATGACAAGGAGTGGAGATGGAGGTGCTGATGTCTTTTCTCTGGTGTCCAGTGATAGGATATGAGTGAATAGTTTAAAGCTGAGTCAGGGGAAGTTCAAACTTAATATTAAGGAAAAAGGTTGGTCACTGGAACAAGCTCCCCAGCCCATCAGTGTTTAAGAAGCATTTGGACAATGCTCTTAGATATATGGTTTGACTTTTAGGTTGCCCTACGTGAACCAAGGACCTGGAGTCCATTACCCTCATGGGTCTCTTCCAACTCAGGATATTCTATGATTCTGTGATCTTAACAGAAAAGGTTAAGCATTATTCAACAGAACTTCTTTCCTTTACCTAACCACAGTCCTAACGACCTTTGTGACTATGACTGAGGGTTCAAAACACCAGAAGGAAATTGAGAAACAGCACAACTAGACAAACCTTTTTTTCATTAGGGAACATGGCTAAACACACATAGACACACACACACAAAACTTAAATTTTTTCAGTGTTTAATTGGATTTGCTGAAATGTTTCTATATGCTATCAGACACTTTGGAATATGCTTTATATTTCAGCCAGATAAATTGCAGGGGGGTGGGAGTAAGGATTATGAGAGCTTTCTTCATAGAGGAAATAGAAATTCTATAATCTACCTAGAATATCTGACTGCCTCATGCTTCATGCTAATTGTTCATAAAATATGCCTTATTTTTGTAGAGAAAACTCCTCATACTTGACGGTGAGGACCAGCATCTAATTACAAATTGTGAGGGGGTAAAAGATCCCCACTCCTTACACTATTTACTGTAGTGAGTACAGCTTACTCCAAGTGTTTCTCATGCTTTCCTTTTCAGCAGATGTTACAGGTTGCTGTAAGAATAAAGAAAAATAATTACATGGATGCTGCTGTGATCTGGTATGGCATTTCCTATGTTTCTTTCCCTGGTCACCACTGGTCATGTGTTTCTTAGCTTACAGTAAGTTCTCACAAAGATTTCATAAGTCTTTTGAAGTGCTAAAAAAATCCCTTTAGAGGTTCGATAATTGGTTTTGCACAATACTTACTTAAAGCCTGTGTAAAAGGAACAGTCTTTGCACTTGAAGAGTTTCTTCCTTCCGTGCTTGTCATGGTAATGACGTCGAATGCTCTGTATGTAACCCGAGGAGAATTCACAAAATTCACGATTAAGGATAGCTTCTGTTTTTTCCACTCCTGCAGCACTCCCAGAAGGTGGCAGTCGGCTGATGTTATTGTTCCTGGCCAGAGCTGCAGACTGGTAATGGTTCAACTGTTGCTGAACATCAGGAGGTTCTGAGTATGAAGAGTCTATAATGAAAGAGAGAAGTTGTCATTCCAGGTGGATCAATGAAATTTGAAAAGATTCCAGGCTTGCTCCAGCAGGCAGACTTCAGAAGATATGAGGATTACCATTTCTTCATCTAACCTGATCTGTATTATACCATATAAAAGGTAGTCATTTGAGATTAAATGATTTAAATCTGATCTGGGACGGGACAAATATATGAGAGTAACCTATTAAAGACAGAAAGAAAAAGTAAATAGATACATTTTTCCCTCCCCTTTATTCAATCCAACAGAACACCATTTTAATGATATTTTAAAAAACCCCACAGACTAGATGATATGTTTCAGCACACAAACCGAAAACTAAAATACTTTATTTTAAAAAAGGGAAGGGAGTCTTGGAAGCTTCCAAATACACTGATTTGAATGTGGAAGTTAGGAATTCAGCTACTTTGTCCTATATAATCCACAACTTCCCATGAATGGTACAAATTAAAGCAGACAAAGCACAGATGAACTTCAGTGTGACAGTCCTGAAAAGGAAAACAAAATATGATTTTTTTAAAAAAGGATATAAAGCGTACCAGCCACATCCTGGTTTTTATACATTTTTAAAGTATAATTCCCTGAGACAGCACATGTATGGATTCTTTAAAACACATGCTTGTTGGAATGATATACCATCCATTCTAAACAATTAGTAAAGAGAAATAAAAGACAAACATGCTTGTGCAGCTGTATAGCACCCAGTGTGTGGACTTCATGTGTCTTCAAGAGAGTAAAGTGGTTGTTTTATTTTCTCACTACCATATAGTTATATATGCTTTAGAAATAAAAAACAAACCAACAGCAACAACAAAAAGTACTCAAGAAAACCAAAACATATGGAGGAAAATGTCTCCAGGTTTCCCAGCTTCATCATCAGGTTTGCAGCAGAGACATGAAAGCTTCTTGTAAAATTATTCAAATTTTTTTTATTCTTCTGAGTCACACGAGCAGGGACTGGATCAGAATATATTTATACTTTCTTATTACTTATGCAGCAGGTTTGCTCACAGTGAGTTCTAACAGCTGCTTCCAGCCTGCCATGAGGAAAATAAAAGCAACTGTGGGAAAGGAAAAAAATCACACTTCACACCAAAATTTTATCCAATAAAAGAAGTACACAGCTCTTCTGTTTAAACATACTTGAGAAATTCACATGCAGTCAGTGGTGACTGGAGAGGCAATTTATATGTGCGGGTGGTATATACACCTCTGAAGGGAATGCAAGCCTGTGGGCAACCCATGCTGGAGCAGGCACACAAGGCAGAAACTATTACACATCTCACGTCAGCCTTCTACACCATCCATTTCTTTACTAGAGGAGTTTTGACAGACTGAGTGTTACTTGTGAAAATAAAGGAAGATGAGACTGGGTAGGGGAGAGGATAGGTGTTTATGCATTTGTACAATTGTCATCTTTTTTCCTTAATGCCCAAATCAGTGGTGGGAAGTTTGTACTGGTTGGCAATGTGAGAAACAATGCTCACTTTTTAAAAATTTAAAGGTTTATTAAACCTTAACAAAATACAACAAAAGCACTGAATAATGCAAGAGAACACAATGCCAGGAGCATATAACCTTTTGCCACGTGCTCACCTATAAAATGGCTGCTACCCCTTTTATACCCCTGGGGGTTGTATTAGCCATCCCTGGCCCCTCCCAAAGTTTGTCAGTCAACTCTTTTTTGCTGTCTATTGATGGAGACCACTTTCTTGCATATTGATTGGAGGTGAGGGGTTGTCATGCCGTACCCCCTAGCAACAAGCTTTTCCCATCCCATGCAAGGGCCACGTGTACACTCCCTCCCTCCACAAGTCTTTCACAACCAAGTCTGTCTGGTAGCAACAATACCGAGGGGGGGAAGGGGACTATGGGGAAAACAGAGGATGTTTAGATAACAAATCACAATAATATAACTATACATCAATAAAACTTCTCTTAACATATCCGCAATATTTATCCCTTCATTTCGAGAGCCAACCATCACATTATCTATCTATAACAGCAATAAATTAACTCAAGCAAAATTCCCCAATTTTAAATTGTTTTGCCTACAACAGTAATTAGCAGAGGATGTGGGCACCACTAGATACTGTCATGGGCTGAATCTGGAATAACTGGAATGATTTTGAATCTGCAGAAAGAGCCTTGATTTTGCTATTGGGAATTTGTGGTGTAGCTGTGGTGTGAGTGATGGGCTCATTATGTGTTTGAGAGTGAGTGCGAACACTGAATAGTTGGGAAAAGAAGGGTCCAAAGGGACCCAAGAAAATGTTACTGGGATGGGAAGATGAATGGGAAGAGATGGGATGGTGCATGCTTCAAGCCCATGTTCTAGTTGCCTCGAACCTGGACCCTGGAACACCCAGCTGGATAAACACATCATGCAACAGGCTCACAGGTTGGGCGCAAAGGGTTATAGTGACTGGGATGACATTAGATTGGTGACCTGTGGAAAGATAGGTTCAAAGCATAGTGCAGAAGGCAATCTTTCCCAATGAATTACAGCTGTACTGATTACTAAGGAGTAGAAACAGCCTTGCCTGTCCAATGAGGTTGGGTGTTATAAAAGAGTGGGCTAGCTGGCCACAAGTTGTAGTTCCAGATCCTATTGCAGTTTGGGATAGAGTCTGCTGGCTGTGCCAGGGACAGATAAGGTTAGGTGGCTCGGTTAAGGGACAGCTTGGGGCTTAGCCAGTCATGAAGAAGGGAACTTGCAGAGAGAAAGAGAGGAGTCAGTGCTGTGTGGGGCTGCCTGTTAGAAAGGGAGTCAGTACTGTGTGAAGCAGCTAATGAGGAAAGGAGTCAGAGTTGTGTGGAGCTGCCTGTGAGGAAAGGAGTCAGAGTTGCCTGAAAGAGGGCATGAAAAGTTTTAAATAAAGGACTGATGGTGTCAGTCCAGTCTATCTCGACATAATTACTACAGTGACCTGTCACTAGTGGGGTTCCACAGGGCTCCATGTAAAATGCTGTGCTCTTCAACATCTTCATAAATTACTTGGATGCAGGACTTGAAGGAAAACTAAGCAAGTTTGCAGATGATACAAAACTGGGAGGAGCTGTTGATTCCCTTGAAGGCAGGGAGGCCCTGCAGAGAGACTTTGATGAATGGAAAGGCTGGGAATCACCAATCATATGAAGTTAAACAAAGACAACTGCCTGATTCTGCACCTGGAATGAGACAATCCTGGATGTATGTATAGACTGGGGAATGAGACACTGAAAAGCAGCACCACAGAAAGGGACCTGGAGGTCCTAGTCAACAAAGTTGAATATGAGTCAGCAGTGCCCTGGTAGCCAGGTGGGCCAACAGTGTCCTGGGGGGCATCAGGCCCAGCATTGCCAGCCGGGCAAGGGAAGGGATTGTCCTGTTCTCCTCTGGGCTAAGGCGGCCTCACCTCGAGTCCTGGGGGCAGTTTTGGGTGCCACAATATAAGAAAGATCTAAAGCTAGAGAATGTCCAAAGGAGGGCAATAAAGATGGTGAAGGGCCTAGAGGAGAAGCCATATGACAAGTGACTGAGGTCACTTGGCTTGTTCAGCCTGGAAAAGAGGAGACTAAGGAGACACCTCATTGTGGTCTGTAGCTTCCTCACAAGGGGAAGCAGAGGGGTAGGCACCCATCTCTTCTTTCTGGTGGCCAGTGGCAGGACCCAAAGGAATGGCATAAAGCTGTGTTAGGGGAGGTTTAGATTGGATATTAGGAAAAGGTTCTTACCCCAGAGGTGGTCAGGCACTGGAACAGGCTCCCCAGGGGCTGGTCATGGTTCCAAGGCTGCTAGAGCTCAAGGAGAGTTTAGACAATGCTCTCAGACACATGGTTCAATTGTTGGGGTGCCCTGTGCAGGGCATGTAGTTTGACTTTGATGATCTTTGTGGGTCCCTTCAAACTCTGCATATTCCATGATTCTGTGCTTCTATGATTAGAACTTATCTGGGAAGGTAGTGATCGAAAACATTTGTTATATACCAGTGCTGAAAAAAAAAAAAAGAATTATGGAGAGTTTGTGGCAATGAGCCCCTTGAGATGGGAGAAGGCCACTAGGATTCTGAAGCCACAGTTACAAAGGCATGGGAAACAATTATATCCCTGAAGAACCCCTGGCTGCATATGGAGGTGGTCTCAGTGCCACTGAAGTATTAACCAAAGAGCGGGCACTGTGGTTATGCCCCAGACTGCTGGATTTGAATTTTATATTCAAGGATTAAAAACCCACTGAGAGAAGAACAACCAGTGCTACATGGCAAAAATGTGTCCTGGCTCTTACTCAGTAGGTACATACTAATTCAGGCTCCAAGCCAGGATTAGTTCAGCTTTGTTAGTCAGTGGCTAACCAATCAAGAGTAGAAGGAACACTGAACTCCTTGGACTGTTGATGCCCCAGCAGATGATGAATTAAGTAGAAAAAAAGATAGACTTCATTTACTGACAAATCCTGTAACATTACAGCAGGAAATAGGGGATGACAATCCACTTTCTGGAACCCCTCCACATGAGAAGTTGCAACTAGCAAAGAGACTAAATGCTCCAATCAGTTTGCAGAAGTTATGGCCTTGAGGATCACCTTGAAACATGCTTGATGTGTGTGACTAACAAATAAACCTTTACAACCGAAGAAGGCTCATAGGAGATGGGGAAGAGTGATGTGTCCATGAAGCTCAAAGAATAATGCAAAGAAGGTGACTTTATCTTAATATAAAGAGGATGGGAAAATTGTCTTTGTTTTAGATAAAAAGTTGCCAGTTGAGTGTAAATGTGGTGAAAATGTTTCTTCCCTTCCCCTTCATTAAAAGGGTGTCAATGTCTCCCTTATTTAGCCAGCCTGGCATGAGGGGCAGTGAATATATCACTCATACCAATATAAAATATAGAAATTAAAAACCTAGCGAAAAAATGTTGAAGACTGGAAGAAGCTTGAGCTGGTTTCAACCCACATATTCTTTCCTGATAACTGGGGACACCCATTGTTATAATGAGAGACCAATAATAGGAAGCAAATTAGTATAGTGTTTGAGCTGGGTATTGCAATCACTAAATTTTGCAGTGTAAGTTACGTTTGTATTGTGTTTTTAGAAACCAAAGAGGAGCAATGGAGCTGGGGAAGGGGCTAGAGCACAAGTTTGATGAGGAGCATCTGAGGGAGCTGGGGGGACTCAGCCTGAAGTAAAGGAGGCGTGGGGGGGGTGGGGGACGGGACCTTCTCACTCTCTACAAATCCCTGACAGAAGGGTGGAGCCAGGTGGGGGTCGATTTTCTCTGCTAGGCAACAAGTGATAGGACATGAGGAAACAGCCTCAAGTTGTGCCAGGGAAGGTTTAAATTGGATATTAGGAACAATTTCTTCAGTGAAAGCACTGGCACAGGCTGCCCAGGGCCTCCTATTCCTGTAGGGATTTAAAAGACATGTAGACGTGGTGCTTAAGGGCATGGTTTAGTGGTGGCCTTGGCAGTGATAATGGTTGGACTCAAAAGCCTTTTCCAACCTAAATTATTCTACAATTCTATGATTTGATATTTTGTCTCACGCTGTTAAATCAGAAATCCCATGTAACATTAACTGTCTTTTAGTAAGTGTAACTGTTTTTGGGGGGAATTATTCCACCCCAGTCCGCTGCAGGAGTTCCAATAGATATAGAAACGCCCGTAGCAGACTTCAGTTACATGCTAGCGGAGACGAAGGCTTGAGACCCCGGTTCCAGTCATTTCAGAAGCATTTATTGTCTGAAGGGAAACTGGTTACAGGAATCTAACTTCGGGAAGGTTACAGCATTCTTATATAGGTTTCTAGGGGATTCAAAATCTAACCAATAAAAGCTTATACATTACAAACTAACCAATTACCTCAAAATCCTAGGTGAGAAAGTAAGCCAATTACAATCTTACTTTAATAACCAATAAAAAGAGTTTCGTTTCCTGAAAGTGATGCTTGCAATGAGGAATTCGAGTTATCTCCTTAAGAGATAAGATGCCAGGGGCCTCGTTTAGGGGAAGCACTGTCCCCTACAATTCCTCTCTCTGTATTTACAAAAAGAGTGGTTTTAACAGTTTTCTTAAAACATTGAACTAAACATGAAAACATAGCTAACACAATAAGAATAACAATAAAAATCCACAAAATTCCCTTCACCAAGGAAGAAGCCCAACCCGTCAGTCCCCATTGGCCAAAAAGATTGTTGACCCAGTCGGGAGTGTTTTCGGTTTTGAGGTCCTTCACGAGGTTTTTCAGGTTCTGGATGTTTTCTTGAATGGATGTGGAGCGGGAAGACAGGTTGAAGCAGCACATTCCTTCAAAGTCTTCACAGCCGTGTCTGTGGGAGAGCAACAAAAAGTCAATTGCTGCCCGATTTTGCAAAGTTGCATGTATTATGGTTTCTTCATCTTTCAAAAGGTCACTCAGAGCAGCAGATGTAGCGTTGGCCTGCTTACTAAGCCAGCACCCCAAATGGTCAATGTCACCAAGGGCTTTTGCTGCTGCTACCCATGGTAAAAACAGGGAGGCAGCAATTATTTTGGGTTTGTTCCAAACGTACATTTTGGGGTCACAGCTTTCATCATAATCAGTGTAAGATCTTTTTTCACGTTTTGATTTGTTTTCTTTTTTCCAATTGTGTAGCAAGGTAATGTTTGGTGTGAGGGTAGAAAGCTTGCCAAGACTACACGGACCTCCCTGGAGGCGAGAGGGGATTCCGGCCCAAACTCGGTCACCACAGATAAGAAACATTCCCCTGGGCAGTGTCTTGGGATGAAGAGAGGACACAGAAATTGTGGGAGCGGTGTAGTTACACCAGTCTGGATAAATGTATGCTTTATTGATGGGTGATATGTCTTTTTTGTATGTGTTTTTGTACCAATCCACCTCATGTATGTTTTGCCTTGGGCGTTTAAAGTAAAACTTGACACAGTATGTTGCTTTGGAGGACCCCAACAAATCCAATTCTTGGGACTCCTCAAGGGCATTTGGCAAAATTTTTGTCCAATCATCCCAAGTGTCCACGGGGTTGGACCTCTTACCTGTGGTGCGAAGGAGCTCTGAGTTTTGGACGGGCCATTCATCTGCTGTAAATGGGAGTCCTACTAAGCATGTGGAAAGTGGATTGTCAAGGCTGCCTAGGGACAAACACAGGTTATCTTGTTTTAATGTCTTTGCTAAGGTCACCCAAATATTGTGTCTGGGTTGTGGGCTTATCCAGCCAAAGGCATGTGGCATGGTGAAGGCCATCCAGGCAGCAGTGAAAACAGCACCAACGGAGAAAACTTTCATCTTTGGACAAGGATGAGACTTCTAATAAAAAATACAAGCAAAATTTGTTATCTTGGGGAGGGAAGGACAAGGTTTTTGCCCTCTCTCTTTCCCCCCCTTTTCTTAACACTAAAGTAAAGCAAAATTGGGTATAGGGTTAGGGGTTATAACAAAGATAAAAACAAAATTGTTTTAATAAAGGTCAACAACTTTTAAACTAAAACTACAAAAAAAACCCTTAAATCTAACTTAGGGCTTAACTGAGGGAGTCAAAGGCTGCTTGGTTGTCTGCTTTGTCTGCTGTCTAGTGACAGGACGATTTTTTCTTTGAAATGTAGGTGCTCTGTGATGCCTGCATCTCCATGCAGAGCTGGTTTGGTTTTGCGGAGGTTTTGTGTTGGATTCAGGAGAATTTTTGCTAGTGTTTGAAGGGGTAGGTTTAGCAGTGCCTAGGTACGGTTTTATGTTTTTTCCTGGGTACCATTTTTGGACCAGATGGCAGAGATACACAAGCGTATCCCCTTCCCCAGGTAATCAATTGAAAGGGCCCAGAAACTTGGTGTGTTTCTGGGTCTTTTACCAACACTGGTGGTTTTTCAGTGAGCTTGGCTTGAGTTGAGTTTGCAAAGTGACGAAGAATTGGAGGATCAGGTTCTGATGTTGCACAGTTCAGAAAAATGATAACATAAACGGCTTTGCAGAGTCTTTCAACTGGAGATAAAACTTTTGTGTCTCTTTGTTGCTGGTTGAGAACTTTTTTGAGGGTTTGATGAGTTCTTTCTACGATGGATTGTCCTGTGGGGTTTGCCGGAATGCCAGTGGTGTGCTCAATTCCCCATTCACTGAGAAACTTTTTTAAATGTTGAGATTTGTAAGCGGGTCCATTGTCAGTTTTAATTTTTTGTGGAACTCCGAGAGTGGCAAAAGCCAGGAGAAAATGCTTGATAGCGTGAGTGGCTTTCTCTCCTGCGTGGGCTGATGCAAAAACTGCTCCAGAGAACGCGTCAACTGACACGTGCACATATTTGGACTTCCCAAAAGATGGGAAGTGAGTCACGTCAGTCTGCCACAGCTGACAGCTGTTCAGGCCTCTAGGATTGACACCTGTACCCATGGAGGGTATTTGGTAAATTTGGCAGCTTGGGCACGTTGCCACGATGGCTTTTGCTTGGTCTTTTGGCAGTTTAAACATTCGCATGAGAGCGGGCACATTTTGATGGAAAAATGCATGTAACAGCTTTGCCTGGGCAAAGATGTCAGGAACATTTGCAGACTCAACAGACATGGCTAGAGCATCTGCTCTTTTGTTTCCTTTTGCAATAAAACCTAGGAGATCAGTATGTGACCTTACATGAACGATGTGGTAAGGCTGTTTTCTGTGAGAAATTAAATATGTTAATGTATAAATTAATTGATGTAACTTTGTGTTGGGAACATCTTTTAAAAAGGCGTGTTCTGCCCTCATAGCTATACCAGCTACTTAACTGAGTCTGTGACCAAATTAAAAGGTTCATCTTTGAATTTTTCAAAGGCTCTAACAACGGCTGCTAGCTCTGCAATTTGTGGAGATCCCTCAACTCTTTGGTTATCTGATTCCCAATTTTGGGTTTTAGGGTTTTTCCAGGTCATGACTGACTTTTGAGAAGACCCTGAGCCATCAGTAAAAACAGTTAGAGCTTTAAGAGGAGTCCTGCTTTGGACTAGTTTTGGAATCAAATGAAAAGCTGCATCTTTGTTAAAAAGCTTGTGCTTTGGTAAATGAATTGAAATTTGACCAGTATAGCTATCTAGAGCAATTTGAAGGCTTTCGTTGGTTTGGAGCAAATGATCTAAATTTCCAGTGGTCAGTGGCAGATAAATGCATGTGAACTCACACCCTGCGAGGGAACGGAGGCGTGCTCTGGCTTTTTTTATGAGATTTGCCATGATTTCTTGAAATGTGGTGACTGTTTTTGTGGGTTGATTGCTTCTGAAGACCCATTCTATGATCAGCAAAGGGTCTGTTAGTTGAGAGTCCCATTGAAAAATCAGTCCATGAAAGTAAAGGACCTTTCCCAGAACAACAAACTGGAAAGGCAGGTCATGTGCAAACCGATGAGCTTGGCGTGAAGAGAGGGCTTCTTGGACTTTGACGATGGCATCTCGGGCTTCTGGTGTGATGGTGCACAGGGAGTCGAGGTCTTCTTTTGCACGGAGAAGGTTGAACAGAGGGACGAGATCTTTTGTTGTGATTCCCAGAAGAGGGCGCACCCAGTTGATGGATCCACACAGGCTGTGCAAGTCTGTCAGGGTTTTTGGATTGTCCTTGATGGAAAGCTGCTGGGGTACGATGGTTGTTTCACGAATTTTCAGTCCAAGGTAGTTCCACGGGCTGGTGTACTGTACCTTGTCTTCACGGATTTCAAATCCGGCTTTTTCAATGTTTCGAATGGTTGCTTTCACTGCTTTGTCCAAATAGGTTTTATCAGAGGCACAGATCAGGATATCATCCATGTAGTGGAGGAAGATAACATCTGGAAATGAGCTTCGGAGGGGGGAAAGAACGTGAGCCACATAACATTGGCATATGGTGGGAGAGTTTTTGAGTCCTTGGGGAAGGAAAAGCCAGTGGTACCTTTTGGGGGGAGCTTCCTTGTTGAGAGAGGGAACGGAGAAAGCAAAATGTGGAGCATCTTCAGGGTGCAGTGGGATGCTGAAAAAACAGTCTTTGATGTCAATGACAGCAAGGGTCCAATCTCGAGGCAGCATTGATGGAGAAGGCAGACCGGGCTGAAGAGGTCCCATGTCTTCAATGACGTCGTTGATTTTGTGAAGGTCTTGGAGACGCCTCCAGCTGTTGGTCCCAGGTTTTTTCAAGACGAAAACTGGAGTGTTGCAAGGGCTTGTGGTTTCGGCGATGCGGCCTTTGGCGAGTTGCTCTTCCACCAGGGCATGCAATGTGCGCAATTTGGGCTTTGAAAGGGACCACTGCTCGACCCAAACCGCGTTGTCACTTTTCCATGTGAGCTGAGGGGTCGGTGGGAGAGCGCGCTCTTCAGTGGCCCAAATCAGAAATCCTGGCATTGGACTCGAAGGGAGACGCCCCATTGGGACAGGACATCTCTGCCCCACAGGGTGATGGGGGCTCTGACCACGAACGGGCAGACAGTTGCCAACTTGCCTTGGGCCCTTCGATGACCACATTGTTTGCACTTCGCATGGACATGGGGACGCCACCAATTCTGGAAATCATGCCAGCTACCGGTTGCAGGTCTCAGTTGGATGGCCATTCCGAACAGGCGATGATGGTGACATCGGCTTCGGTGTCAATCATTCCTGGTCTGAGAATTCTCTCACCTTTGCAGAGGATGTTGCATTCAAGGATGGGTTTTTGTGATCCCATGATTTGCACCCACAACACAGTAGGGTTGAGAGGGATTTGCTCGTTTTAGTTTTTCAGAAGCAGGAAGGCTTGTGCAATTGGCGTGCCCTGTGAAAGGAAAAAAAGGTGTGTCTGTGCAGCGAAGCTGGACAAGAATTTCTTGTCCAGAGTGAACAGTCTGGATTTCTGGCAAAACAAAAATTTGCTTTGGAATGTGTACAGTATCATCAAAAATGAAAATGTCCCAAGGTCCCCCTGGCGGCCCCGCGTTTTCCTGTAGGAACACGGTAAAATTTGCTGTCCGTGAAGTTGTAAGGCAAGGAATTCACCAACTCGCGTTTGGCTTCCAGCGATACCGGGGCGTGTGCTGGACCATCTTGATACGTTCCTGAATTTGACTGATTTTCATAGGCGGGACAGTGGTGGTGATGGCTTTTGATTTGTTGTCTTGGCGTGGTGCCATTTCCGCGCTGCACTGGCAGTTTTTTTGATTCTGTGGGTGCTTTTGCTGTTTTTGGGGCTTATGATGATGGCTGGGGGGGTATTGAATTTGTGGCTTTTTTGGGCAATATTTTACAAAATGTCCAGGTTCCCTACAGTAGAAGCATCGGGCATTTTCTTTGGATGTCACTGCTGCAAAGGCTCCTGTGACTCCTTCAGCAATGCCTTTTGCCACTGCCTGGGCTACTGTGTTTTCAGTGGACATGTGGTGTGTGCAGGTTTCCACCATTTGTTCAATAATGGGCTCTGTGTCGAGGGGCAAGGACCTTAAAATGGTTTTACATTGTTCGTTTGCATTGCTCATAGCAAGTTTGCATAACAGTTCTTTTCGTGCCTTTGCGCTTTCAATTTGTTTTCCCAGAGCATCTTTCAGTCTGTCTACAAATTTAATAAAGGTTTAATCTATTTTTTGTTTGATGTTGGAAAAATGCATGGTAGGAGTGGAGTCATCAGGTGTAAGGAGTAGGGATGTTTTTGCTGCATTGGCTATGTCTTGCAATGTGTCTCTGGGCAAGGTGTTTACTTGGTCTGAAGGCATTGATAAATTGCCTACCCCAGCCAATTGTTCTACTGTGAAATTTGGGCGATTTGCATCTTTTGCATAATTATCAGATAATGTTTTTAGGGTTTTCTTCCAATGTCGTTCAAATAACATATATTCAGCAGGTGATAAAAGGCGGTGGGCTAAATTTCTTAAATCATGTGGTACCAACACATATGCAGAAAAAATCGCCTTTAAAAAATTTTTGAAAATCTGGCTATATCTGCCATGTTCCTTAGCAATTTTAGATAATTCAGTTAATTGTTTCATATAAAAGTTTTCCCATTGAGAATTATTTGTAGCACCACCTTTGTGGCCTGCTTTATTTGTTACAGGAAAAGCAGAAATTCTTTGGGCTATTTGCCAATCACCATTTTGTGTTGCTAAAAGCTTAACATTGTTCCAGGGATCTTGTTCACTTTCTGAATCATAAGAATCAGTGCCCTCAGAAGACATAGAGCGCCTACGTCTTCTGCGGTGCTTTTTAGAAGGAAAAGGGAGGGTGTGGGGGAATGGCGCCGGAGGCCGGACAGGGAAGCCGGACGGTTGGGGGAGGGGGGGTTGGGAGGGGTGAGGTTGGGAGATAGCTCGGCTGCTTGCATGACACGGTTTCACCACACGGTGGCATCGGTGCATTAGAAATGGAGGCAGGAGCAGGAGAAGGAGCGAGCAGCGCGGGAGGAGGCAGAGGCGGGGGGTATGGATAGCTGGAATGCTGAAGGAATGTAGTTTCCGTGGCAACAGAAGGGAGTGAGGGATTGCAGGGGGTCCCCGGGGGGACTAGCAGTGGGGGTTGGGGTAGGGGTGAAGCAAAGGGACGATAAGGCTGATTTGGAAACAAAGAGTTTGGTATGGGGGATGGGACGCCATGTGGAGCCAGGGGGCCGTGTGCAAGGGCTTACAATGGCGGCGTCTGCTGGTCTGGATTCACGAGTGGGGCGTGGTTTATGCAAGTGGGACTTGCTGTGATAACAGTGCAGGCTGCTGCTGAGACGGTAACTGCGCTGCAGGCGTCGACTGCGGGGGAAGCGCGGGGGCTGGGAGCTGCGTTGCTGCCAGTGGGGACAATGTCGTGAGAGAGAGCGGGGGATGTGGACTGGGCGGGGCTTGTGCCGGGGCTGGAACGAGACAGGCTGCTGTAGCTGGTTAGGGTGTGCTGATGGAGGCGGCCCGCGCCAGCAGGTACGTGGGATGGCGACTGCACCAGCGCCGGGGACGGGGGATGGCGGCACGGGCGACGGCACCTCTGGGAGGTTGGGGGGAAACAGGAAGGCCGCCGCGGCGGCGGCGGAGGCTGCGTGCCGCCGAGAGTGGGGGAGAAGGGGGTGCCGCGCCAGGTGGCGTCGGCAGCTGCCACGTCGTGCCGGCTTTGGAAGGATCTAGGGGCACTGGCAGGACGCCGCTTGGCTGAGGCGGCAGCGTGGGCGCGCTGCACGGCAGCCGCTCAGACAGTGAGAGGGGACGTTGCTCTGGGGCTCCCCCACTGCAGTGTAGCACGGCTGTGCGCGTTGGGGCACAGATGGCACTTGCACGGAATGGGACAGCGTTTCCGGGGGAGACAGGGGCAGTGGGTGAAACAGAGGCTGCGCTTGGATGTTATCGGCGAGCGGAACTCGGAATGGGACGGATCGGGGGAAGGCTCGGGGAACGCGGCGCGTGGATTTGTCGTGGGGGAGAGAATTGGGGGGGTGCGTTCCCACCAGGGTAAGGAGAGGGATAACGACGAGTTGGAGGGCAAATTGGGGGCTGGGAGAGATGTGCTTTGCGGCGGCTGCGGGAGGGATGGGGAGAGGGCGCTTCTCCGGGCTCTAATTATTTCATGGAACAAAGGGACGAATTTTGCAGCTTTAAACTGCTTCTGCGTTTTTAAGGAATAGATATAAGTTCCCAAGGAATCCCAAAAGTCTACTGATGCCACAGAATCAGAATTAGTATCAGGGAAATGAAGGAATATAAATTTAACAAAGGATTTTAATGTAGTTTTAGAAAAAGAATTTTTTGAAAACTTAGAATTACTAGTAACTAAAAGAAGGAGAAGTTGGGAATAGAAACCTTTCTCCATGGGTGTTAGAGGGGATTTGGTGAGCAACACACCCATGGAGCTCGGTAGCCCGTTTGCAAAAAAGTTAAAAAAAAGAAAAAATAAATAAAAACAGCCGTTCTACCTTATAAAGAAAATGTGCGCTTTAAAAGGCTAAGTGCTCACCCAGCTCTTAGCCGCAAGGTCAGCTTGCAGACAGGTTGCCAGCGATGTCCAGTCCTGGGCCAGGTCTCCGGGGTGTTGGACTGAGCTGGATTTGGTGCTGGTCTTTATAGAACAAAGACTCCACACCACCAGACTCTGTAGCACTTCGAAGGCAGAGGAATAACTGCTCAGCGAGACTTGCAGGGTGCAAAAACTCGTTCGGAGCGCCAAATGTAGCTGTTTTTAAAGTTGGGGCTTTCCAACTTCGGGCTCTTCAGCTCTAAGTCCTGATGTCTCTGAACTCTGGCTGTTGAGCTCACAGCTTCTCACTAGCGAAGTACAGAAAGCTTGAGGCTGAGCAGCACCGGTTCCGAAGGTAACTTTATTTCTCCAAAGGGAGAGTACTACAACAGTCTGGTTACATCAGATAACAAAGGGCTTTTTATAGGTTTACAAAGGATTGAATTTTCTACCAATAAAAACTACACCTTACAAACGCACCAATTTTCTTAAAATTCTAAGTAAAACAAGAACCAATAACTTTGTGACTTTAAGAGTCAATAAAAATCCAGAAAGATTACAGTGTTTTCGATAAGGGAGAGGGGGTCTGGTTACCAGGCATTTAGTAATTATGGAATGGGATTCCATGGATAGATTTTAGGGAAAGTAACATTTTCTACACTTTTAAACTATGAAATATACTTGGGGAGGTCTGGATGCTTGAGAAGAACACTTTTTGCCTCGGGGAAATGGAGCTCTCTGTTTTGGGACTGGAATATGAACAGAGACATTTGATAGAGAAGGAGAAAAAGAGAATTTTGTTTTTCGGCAGCCTGCCTTTAAAAGTGATACCCCAAGTGTGTAACATAACCCATAGCACAGCTCTGGAAGGACTGTGAATAAATGGGAGGAGAGTCATAATCTGCAATATTTTCCCAGGTGGATGTGGATTGTGAAGGTGAAGACATCCCCTAAACCATAAATAAAAAAAGGGACTTTTCTCTCTGAAGTAAACTGAACTGATTATCTGAGTGTATAACTGACTGAAGTGTTCTCTCTGTATGTTGTTGGTCAAAAAATGTGGAATGAAGTGGAGGAGGGAACAATCTAGGAATCTTATCCTGAATTCTAATTTTTGTGTTATTAATAAATTTCTTCTTGTACCTTTTTAAGTTTTGAACCTGCCTTTTCTCTACTCCTGGGTCCTATCTCTAAAAGAAATTAATATATATTAAGGTTGGCAAACCCAAGTCACTCCGTGACAATACCCAGGAAATAGTGGTGCTGCCCCAGACCCTCACTCTACCTCAGAGACTAGAGATGCTGCCCCAGAGCCTAACCCTGCCCCAGGTGTGAGAGTCCAGAGTATTCCTCTGGCTTCCCTGGAAGGTTTAAGACCCCCCTGGTGGGGTCCCCAAAGACCCTCGAATGAGACCCCGTTGTCTCAGGGGCTGGATTTAGCTCCTTGGAACAATTTACCAACTGCAAAATTCAATTGAGTGTAAATTGGACTGTTAGAATGTAGAATTAGCAGAATTATAGAATGTTTGTGATAAGGGGCACACGGTCAAGATGGAGAACTTGGGGTGTGGATACCTCTTCCTCCTTCTTCTCTGTGTCATCCATGCTGGGTGACATGCTGGCACTTTTAGATTGGATGAGGACAGAGCTGGACCATGTAACAAGATTGTATTGTATTGGGGGTCATTTGTAAATACCTAGTACGTAATTTAGATTATAAAAGATAAGTCCTGCCTCTACCAGGCGGATTCTGCCTTGGATGTCTAGCGAGCAGACCGCTGTTCGCTGGACAAAGCATTCCTGAGATAAGAAAGAATAAACAACCGTGAAAACCTCTAAGAACAGCCTCCTGCAGTCTCTCATCGGTGGGCATCAGAAACAGCTGGGTTCCAGACCACTTGCATGTCCCCCCGAGGTGATCTCGGGTCTAAGGAGACACCTCGGGCAGTGACACAAGGGACTAGGGATGCTGCTTCAGAGCCTGACTCTGCCTCACAGCCCACTGCAGAGAGGAATCATTTGGAGTGGGTGGGCTCCTGCTGAGGGAGATGCGGGACATGGGCCAGATGTTGAAGGAGCACTTTTCCCCAGCTGGTGAGAAACCCTCCCCCTGCCCTAAAGAGGGAGAGTCGGATGGTGCTGCAGTGAAACCCGTAGATGTTACAACTGTCCAGATTCCAGCTGAACTGCAGGGGCAGCCACAGCCAGCAGCAGTCGACCCTGTGGAAACTAGAAAATTTAAAATGAAAACAAAGCACCTAGATAATAAGAATCAGCAAGGAGGGCCCTCGCAACCAGCAGGGAAGCCAAAGGTTGAAATCGTCACTGAGTCCGTCTCGTACAAAAGTCTCCTTAATCTGCAAAAAGACATTGTACGACAGGGCCGTGAGGCTTTTACAACTTCGTTACCTCAGGTCTGGGACCTTATGGGAACAGGTGTACAACTGGATGGTACTGAGGCAAGGAATTTGAGACCCTTGACCCAGGACTCAGGTGTAGATCAGGTATGTGTAAGGGAGTCAGGCCCCCTACCCCTCTGGGAATGGCTTTTAATGAGTATGAGAGAGAGGTTTGTCCATAGAGAGAGAATGCAGGACCACCATCATAGAATGCACTGGAAGACCCTTGAGGAAGGGATCCAACAGCTGAGAGAAGTGGCACTATTAGAGGTACTCTTTTGGAGGGGTGGACAGGATGACAATGACCCTGACAAGGTCAGGTGCACAGGGCAGATGTTGTGGAATCTGGCAAACCTGGGGCCATCTCAATATACCACTTTTATTGCAATGATTAATGCTGATAAACACCAAGAGACAGTGGGTTCTGTTGCCAACAAGCTCAGAAATTTGGAAAGAATGATCAATGGCCCAATTCAGGCCCATGTCTCTGCTGTGGTCAGGAGTCTCCAAGGGGAGATGACGGAGGTGAGGGAGGAGATGAGGAAGTTAAATGCAGCACCAGTGCGAGTCACAGGCCCCCAAGTTAGAGTCCAACCCCCCTCAGCTAGGGAGAGAGTGTACACCCCACGAGCTGACCTATGGTTCTTTCTGCGTGCCCATGGGTAAGACATAGGAAAATGGGATGGAAAACCCACTTCTGTCCTGGCAGCACGGGTGCGTCAGCTCAGGGAGGGAAGCGCTAACCTAAGAAGTTCTATTAAAGTAAAGGTAGCCTCGACCTCCCATAATCAAGGTGCAGGATATTACAGAAGGGAAGATAATCTGTCAGATCCGCTTGAAGGAACCTCTACTATGTATGCCCAGGAAAGGAATAATAACCAGGGCTAGAGGGGCCCTGCCTCTAGGCAGGGAGAGGCATGGGATAACAATATCTATTAGATAGTGTGGGTGCGATGGCCTGGCACATCAAAGCCACAGAAACATAGAGTGTTAGTTGATACTGGTTCACAATGCACCCCAATAACATCAGAACATGTGGGGAATGTACCTGCTTCCATTGTTGGGGTGACAGGGGGATCACAGGAATTCACTTTGCTGGAAGATGAGGTGAGCCTGACAGGGAAGGGGTGGCAGAAACATCTCATTGTAACTGGCCCAGGGGCACCGCGCATTCTAGGCATAGACTTCCTCAGGAACGACTACTACAAAAACCCAAAGGGGTTCAGGTGGGCTTTTGGAATAGCTGCTGTAGCGACAGAGAGCATTAAGCAGTTGAACACCTTGCCTGGACTGTCAGGAAATCCTTCTGCAGTGGGACTCCTGAAAGTGACAGAGCAACAGGTACCAATTGCCACCATGACAACGCACCCCTGGCAGTACCGGACAAATCAAGATGCTGTGATCCCCATCCACAAGATGATCCGAGAGCTGGAGACCCAAGGGTTGGTCAGCAAAATTCACTCACCCTTCAACAGCCCCATCTGGCCTGTGCACAAATCTGATGGAGAATGGAGATTGACTGTGGACAATCGTGCCTTGAAGGAAGTGACTCCACCACTGAGCGCTGCCTTGCTGGACATGCTGGAACTCCAGTACGAGTTGGAGTCCAAGGCAGCAAGGTGGTATGCCACCATTGACATAGCCAATGCATTTTTCTCTATTCCTCTGGCAGCAGAGTGCAGGCCTCAGTTTGCTTTCACCTGGAGGGGCATGCAGTACACCTGGAACCGACTGCCCCAGGGGTGGAAACACAGCCCCACCATCTGCCATGGATTGATCCAGGCTGCACTGGAAAAGGGTGAGGCTCCAGAACATTTGCAGTACATCGATGACATCATTGTGTGGGGGAACACAGCAGCAAAAGTGTTTGAGAAAGGAGAGAAGATCATCCAAATTCTCCTGGAAGCTGGTTTTGCCATCAAGAAAAGCAAAGTTAAGGGACCAGCTCGTGAGATCCAGTTCCTGGGAGTGAAGTGGCAAGATGGATGGTATCAGATTCCTACTGATATCATCAACAAGATTACAGCAATGTCTCCACCAACCAATAAGAAGCAAACACTAGCTTCCTTAGGTGCCATAGGCTTTTGGAGAATGCATATTCCTGAGCACAGTAAGATTGCGAGTCTTCTTTACCAGGTCACCCGCAACAAGAACAATTTCTATTGGGTCATGAGCAGCAACAAGTTTTCACCCAGATGAAGCAGATCGCTCATGCAGTAGCCCTTGGCCCAGTCAGGATGGAACCAGCAGTGAAGAATGCACTCTACTAGGCAGCCGGGAACCATAGTCTATCCTGGAGCCTTTGGCAGAAGGTGCCTGGTGGGACTCTAGGCTGACCACTAGGATTTTGGAGTTGGAGCTACAGAGGGTCTGAAGCCAAGTATACCCCAACAAAGAAATTTTAGCAGCCTATGAAGGAGTCTAAGGCTCTTCAGAGGTGATTGGTATGGAAGCACAACTTCTCCTGGCACCTCGATTGCCAGTGCTGGGGTGGATGTTCAAAGCAAAAGTTCCCTCCAGTCACCATGCCAGCAATAGCATGTGAAGCAAGTGGATTGCTCTTATCATGCAGCACACCCATATCGGTAAACTCAATTGCCCTGGTATTTTGGAGGTAATTACAAATTGGACTGAATGTGAAAATTTTTGTCTCAGATGAAGAAGAACAAGAGCAAGTGACATGGGCTGAAGAAGCTCCACCGCACAACCAATTGCCAGTAGAAGAAACAAGCTACCCTCTTTTTAGTGATGGTTCTTGCTGCATTGTAGGGATGAATCAGAAATGGAAAGCAGCCATGTGGAGCCCCATACAACAGGTTGCAGACTGAAGGAGAAGGTGGATTAAGTCAACTTGCAGAACTCAGAGCCGTTCAACTGGCTTTGGACATTGCCAAAAGAGAGAAGTGGTCAAAGCTCTACCTCTGCACTCATTCATGGATGGTAGCCAATGCTCTGTGGGGATGACTGGAGAGGTGGAAAGAGGCTAATTGGCAGCATAGAGGAAAACCAATCTGGGCTGCTGATGAGTGAAAAGACATCGCTACCAGGGTAGGGAGACTACCTGTGCAAGTCCACCATGTAGATGCCCATGTCCACATGAGTAGAGCTCATGAGGGGCATCAAAATCATAAGCAGGTAGATCACGCTGCAAAGATAGAGGTGTCAAAGATAGATATAGATTGGCAACACAAGGGAGAGTTGTTCCTAGCTCAATGGGCCCAAGATGCCTCAGATCATCAGGGTAGAGATGAAACCTGTAGGTGGGCAAGAGACCGAGGGGTGGATTTAACCATGGATAGTATTTCTCAGGTTATCCGTGACTGTGAGATGTGCTGCAATCAAGGAAGCCAAGTGGGTGAAACCCCTCTGGTATGGTGGCAGTGGTCCAAATTTAAGCATGGGGAGGCCTGGCAGATTGATTACATCACGCTGCCCTGGACATGCCTAGGTAACACTACGTGCTCACAATGGTAAAGACACCACAGGATGGTTAGAAACCTACCCTGTGCCCCATGCTATGGCTTGTTGCTAAAACGATGCTTTGTCTTTTCCTAATTACTTAAGATAAGACAATGTATCCTTTAGCATGGATGGAAAAGGATTACAAAAGAGGCTCTTCCTTATGTCAGCTTTATTCTATGGCGATGGCGTGGCCCGATGGAGTAAGGAGGAAAGAGGAAGATCCCTCCTGGGACCTCCGTCTTCAGGAGAGGGAATGGGGAGTGGCTTTGGCTAGCAGCCAATGGGATAAGGATACAGGGGGATAGGGTCAGGATACAGGAACTCCCGGTAGCGTGCAATGTTACAGGGAAAGGTCACAGGAAGGGGGACATGAACCGGGAGCTAGCCGGAAGATGGCCAGGTTTGTTGATTCATTCCTTATATCTCATTTATTGAATTACAACATCTCCCCGTTTTTTGTTTTTTATGTAGGGGGGTGATATTAAACTAATTCTAGTCCGAATTTATTATTTTGACCACCATTTGTGACAAATGGGAGAATCAGATAGTTTTAGATTTGTCATTTCTATATGATTGTTCCCTGAGGTAGAAGGAATGATACTATTAATGGCCTTAAACATTAAATGACGTATGATTTCAAATGCCATTGCTACAAAGAAAAGAATAACAATTAACATAATGGTTTTGACTCTGGAAGCCCCCACCCAGAAAATCCCCGGCCCTTAGACAGTTTATTAAACCAGTCTTCTGTTTCTTGTTTCCTTTGTTAAGGCTAACAAGAAGACAACTTGGATGGGGTTCCACACAGGGTTAACTGGAGGGTAACTCTTTCTAAAAAGTAAAACAAACATTTTAAAACATTTTATAAGTCTCTGTTTGAGGGTATTCCTTTTTCTTTGCGGCGTCTTCTTTTTGAAGCAATGCTTACTTGCTTCTCATCTTCTTCTGCTGTAGCTGGGGTTTTAGGGAGAAAAGGTTTTACCCACTTTTGGGGAATCCATCGAGGTCCTGAGGGAGTTGACACACATGCATAACCTCTTCCCCAGGTTACTAGCTCATAGGGACCTTTGATTTTCCATGTTTCTGGGTCCCTAATCAAGACTGGTGGATGCTGTGATAATTTGAACTGTTTACTGCTGTTAAAATGACGAACCACTAGAGGAGTCATATTTTCAAATGAACAATTTAAGAAATTGATTGTAAACAAAGCTTTACAGAGCTTTTGCTGGGGAGACATCCACACAGTTGAACTGCTTTGTCTGGCTAAAACTTGTTTGAGTGTCTGGTGTGTGCGCTCAATCACAGCTTGGCCTGTAGGGGAGTGTGGGATGCCTGTCTTATGATTCACTCCCCACTGCTGGATGAATTCCAGGAACTCCTTGGATGTGTATGCTGGGCCATTGTCTGTTTTTATTTCTCTAGGGATCCCCAAAACTGAGAAGGCCTGTACTAGGTGTTGTTTTGCATGTACAGCCTTTTCCCCTGCATGAGCGGAGGCATAAATTGCACCTGAATATGTGTCTATACTCACATGGACATATTTGAGGCGTCCAAAACTAGGAATGTGGGTGATATCTGTTTGCCACACCTCACAGCTGCCAAGGCCCCGGGGGTTAACCCCAATACCCAGTGATGGCATGGCCTGGAGCTGGCAGTTGGGACAGGTGGCTACTATAGCCCTGGCCTGACTCCGTGTTAGCTGGAACTGACGGACCAAACCTGGTACATTCTGGTGGTATTGCTGGTGGCTCAGCTTTGCCTGTTGGAAGATGTCAGGAAGGCATGCCTTTTCTGCTGGAGCTGCAAGGGTGTCTGCCATACCGTTCCCTTCTGTGATCTCACCTGGCAAATCCATGTGTGACCTCACATGCATTACATAAAAGGGATGTTCTCTGTGCGAAACCAAATAGATTAGTTTTGACAGCAGCCTAAAGAGCTGCTCATTATCAATGTCTTTGAGCACTGCCTGCTCCGCTCTGGACACTACCCCAGCAACATAAGCCGAATCTGTTACCAGGTTAAGAGGCTCTGAGAACTTTTCGAAGGCTCTCACAACTGCAGCCAGTTCTGCAATCTGGGGTGACCCGTCCACAAACTCAACATCAGCTTCCCAATGCTGAGTCTGGGGATTTCTCCAAGTCATCACCGACTTATGGGAGGCCCCCGATGCATCTGTAAACACTGTGAGTGCCTCGAGCGGTCTCCTGCTCCTCTTTTCACGAGGTATGAGGTGAAATTCCTCATTGAACAACTTATGAGCTGGGCTGTGAACAGATATCTGTCCACTGTAGCTGTCCAGAGATATCTGGAGGCTGGCATTGCTCTGCAGCAAATGCTCAAACATCTCTTTTGTTAACCTTTCAGGAGAATTCTTTCCCTCCCCAGAAAGTTTAACTGGCAGGTGTATGCATGTGAAATCAGACCCAGACAGCTCACGCAGCCTCATCCTTGCTTTTTGAATCAGCTGAGCCATTAGCTCCTGAGGTTGTGTAATAGTTTTGGATCTTTGGTGGGAGAGGAAGACCCATTCTATGATTAAGAGTGAGTCTCTCTGCCCCTCAATCCACTGGAATATTAACCCATGGAAGTGTGGCAGTTTCCCCAAAACAATGAATTTGAAAGGCAGTTCAGGGTGATAGCGGTGTGCCTGCCTTTCAGACAGAGCTTTCTGTACCTTTTCAATTGCAGCTTTTGCCTCAGGTGTCAGTTCCTAGGAGAAACTAGCTCTCTCTCCCCTTTCAATAAATTGAAAGGGGTTCTAAGTCCTCATTAGTGAGGCCTAACCATGGTCTTACCCAATTCAGAGATCCACACAGGGAGTGGAGATCTGCTAAAGTTTTAGGATTACAATTAATTTCTAATTTCTGTGGAACAATGGTCCTGGCAGTGATCTCTAGGCCCAGATACTTCCAAGGTGGCATCCTTTGAACCTTGTCATCCTGTAATTGAAATCCAGCAGAGGTTAAAACTTTTATTACTAGGTCAAGCGTGTCTTGGAGGGTGGAGTTATCAGGAGCACACACCAGCACATCATCGATGTCATGCAAAATTATTGCTTCCTTTCTCTGTGCCCGCACCGGAGACAACAATGAAGCTACATACCACTGGCAGATAGCAGGACTACACTTCATGCCCTGTGGAAGCACTTTCCAGTGGTATCTCTTCATTGGAGCCTCTCTGTTCAATGATGGTACTGAGAATGCAAACCTGGGAGCATCTTCAGGGTGTAATGGGATATGGAAAAAACAATCTTTGATATCTATAACTGCCAATTGCCAATCTCTAGGTAACATAGTTGGAGAAGGCATCCCAGGTTGAGGAGATCCCATGTCTTGAATTACTTTATTTATTCCCCTAAGATCATGTAATAATCTCCATTTGTCTGTTTTTGGTTTTTTTATTACAAAAATTGGAGAATTCCAGGGGCTTGTTGTTTCTACTATATGACCTCTTGCCAATTGTTCATCTACAAGTTTTTGAAGTGCCTGTAACTTTTCCTTTCTTAACGGCCACTGTGTAGTCCAGATAGGTGTGTCACTTAGCCATGTTAGCTTCTGGACCCGGCACTCCACGGTGGCCACTTCTAAAAATCCTGGGGAGTTTTTGGAATTATCATTTTAACTCCCCATTGTGACATGGAATCTCTTCCCCATAGGGGACACTTATAATCTATTACAAACGGACGAACACTGGCCAATTTGCCGTCCGGTCCCTCAATTTGTACAATCCGTTTTGATATTTGCGCCAATTTAATACCTCCTATACCCTGAATTTGCCCTGCAACCGGTTGCAATTCCCAATGTGAAGGCCACATCTTTTCAGGTATTATGGTTACATCAGAACCTGTATCTAAAACACCCTTCACATGTAGATGGTCTGTTCCATGTGTCATGTTGCATGCTAGAGAAGGCTTTTCCTCCTTCACTGTCTCTGCCCAGTAAACCTCTGGTGATTTATTATCTGCTGTGATATTTGCTGGAATAGGAAAAGCTTGGGCCAGTACTTGCCCCTCACCCAAATAGAAAGGTGCTTGTGGACAACGAGCTAATATGATAACACTAGATATTTTCCCCTTAATGATCATAGGAGCTATTTCAATTTCTGAAGGTGTGTGTGCTGTGTCTCCCACAACAAAATACTCACTCTCCATGTGGCAAACCGTCATATCAATTAAAGGACTTGAGATGTCCACTGTAATGATGGTCCACTCAGCAGATCTGAAATGAAAACCTTTGGTAGTTTGTAGCCTAATACGGCCACAAAACTGCCTGACTTTGTTAGGAGAACATTTAACATTTACATTATCTGTCATACCCACATTGTCCATCCCATCCTCCCCCCTTGCTTTTAAGAGAGAGGCTTTTGCTACAGTATAGCCTGCAGAATTTATATCCTGGCATGCTACGGTGTTTAAGGCAAGCCCGCGCCTCAGTTCTAGTTTTTTTGTTTGCTGATTTTGTTCTGTTTCCTGCTTTGAGGACAGTCCCTAGCAAAATGTCCTTGCTGCTGACACTGGAAACAGGTGATCTTCTTCAGCTGCTGCGATGATAACTGCGGCTTCTTCATCCGTGGTGGATGAGGTCCTGGAGGCTCAGGAGGTGTTGGACTTGGGGTCCTTTATGGAACACTGAACAATCCTGCTTTCCGGGTGCAGGCTTCAATCATCTGTGCTAGGGTTGGTTCTGGGTACAGGGGCAGGCTTAGAATGACTCTGCGACAGGCTTCATTGGCGTTTTTCTCTGCTAATTCCTTAATCAGTTCTGCCTGCATGGCTGGATTCTGTACCTGGCGTTCCACCTGTGTCTTCAAACGATCTATAAAACTCAAAAAATTCTCAGAAGGATATTGTTTAATATTTACATAACTAGTAGTTACTTCAACTGTTGGTAATTTGATAAAAGCCTGTTCAGCTACTTCACAAACCTTATCCAAAATAAATTTAGACAATAACCGAGTTTGCTTTTCTGGGCAATGTATTTCCCCCTCCCCACATAAATGATCTAATGTAATTTCATTATCCTCAGAATCTTTGGAATATTCAGGGTTTTTGTGAAGCTCTGTTAAAAGAATGCTTAAAGAACGTTTCCAAATATTAAACCATAATTCATATTCAGCAGGGATTAGCAAACACCTGAAAAGGTCTTTTAAATCATGTGGAGCTAGTTCATTTGATGTAAAAGTTGCTCTCATCATTCCCTGAAATATTGCACTTTGCCTTCCAAACTCCCTTTGTACTTTGCAAATTTCTTTTTTATCTTGGTATGGTAACGGTTGGTAGTTTCTTTTACCATTCTTTTTACCTAAATAAACAACTGGTTCTGCTTCAAAAACCTGATGAGATTCAGAGTTAGTCAGTGAGTTAGGGGTTAATTGTTTCTGTGTCTCTGCGGATGGTGTCTGTGTACCTGAGACACGTGCTTCCCCTCCCCCTCCCTCTGCGGCTGCACTCCCGGGGCTCCTATTGTTCTGTGTCCCGGTGTTAGAAAAAGCATTAGAAAGCCGTATAGCTTGGAAAGATGGGTTACAATAACCAGGAAGGTATTGAGCAGAAACGGGAGGTGGATGCAGGAACGGATTATTGGAAGAAAAAGGCATAATATTAGAATTTACTACAGGTTTTTCCCCTTGCACTAGAGAAGGGCGATTTTCTAAACTAGGTTGTTGAGAGGGCAATAGCGACAGAGGAGGGGTACAATGGTAAGTTTGTAGCAAATTGTTCAGGAGATTCGAATTCTGTGTATTTTGGAGGAACCTTAATATTAGCAGTTTCTGGAGATATTTCTGATTTCTCTTTTAATTCAGGGACAGGAGTTTCCGAATTAGGTAAAGAGGGTTGTAAAGAATTTTCCTGTGGTTGATTTTTGTTCTCTAATTGTGATAATTGTTTGTGAATATTTAAAAATATAGGCAAAAATAAAGCAACAGTGGTATCGCCTTTCTGTATTTTAAAAGTTAATAAATCTCCTACTCTGTCCCAAAATAAAATAGATTTGATATTTTGCTTTTCAAATTCCATAACTTCTCTAGACAACCACCTAACAAACTTTCCAATTTGTTTCTTAGAAATTACAACATCCTGTGCATCTAACATTTCTTTAAGCTGAGCAATAATACTCTTTTGTTGTGCTGAAACATTCCCCCCCATTTTGATGTTTTAAAAACAAAATGCACGATTCCCTGTCTTTTGCAGAAAAGTTACACAATAGCAATCCGTTTGCAAAACCCAGGTGGGGGTGCTGGGCTTTATTACTACACGTGGTTGCCCGTAATAGCCACACAGACGGTCCCGGAGGAATCCCACTTCAGGGAAAGCTCCGGCGCCCGTGCGTACGCCAATACCGCAACACACGCCAGGCAGAGCTGGCCGAGCACGTGTTCTGCCGGGCGGGATTGCGACACCGCCCATGCGCTCCCCGCTCCACACTGGGACTGTCGCCGCTGCCACCCGCGGGGTACAAACCTCCCCCCACGAGTCTGAGCTTATCCGTCCGAAAAACCCCCTCCCCTGTCCCTCGGGGATACCGTGGGGTTACCTTTCTCAGACGGAGCGCGTTCTCGCGAGTAACTTTGCAAAAGTTCCGATCCAGAGATGGCTCCTTCGAGTCCGCAAAGAAGTTGCCCGTCTCACCCTGCCGCATTCGGGGCTGGTAAAAACCGCTCCAACCACGGAGGTAGTTGATCAACCTAACCGGCCTTTAAAGTCCTAAAACTGGGACTTCAGGCAAAATGGGGTCTAAAACCAAGCCCCACGTTGGGCGCCAACTGCTAAAACGATGCTTTGTCTTTTCCTAATTACTTAAGATAAGACAATGTATCCTTTAGCATGGATGGAAAAGGATTACAAAAGAGGCTCTTCCTTATGTCAGCTTTATTCTATGGCGATGGCGTGGCCCGATGGAGTAAGGAGGAAAGAGGAAGATCCCTCCTGGGACCTCCGTCTTCAGGAGAGAGAATGGGGAGTGGCTTTGGCTAGCAGCCAATGGGATAAGGATACAGGGGGATAGGGTCAGGATACAGGAACTCCCGGTAGCGTGCAATGTTACAGGGAAAGGTCACAGGAAGGGGGACATGAACCGGGAGCTAGCCGGAAGATGGCCAGGTTTGTTGATTCATTCCTTATATCTCATTTATTGAATTACAACAGCTTGTAACACCATCATGGGCCGTGAAAAGCACTTCCTTTGGAGGCATGGTACCCCTGAGAGAATTGAGTCTGACAACAGGACTCATTTCAATAGTCTTATAAACACCTGTGCTAAGGAACATGGCTTTGAGTGGGTGTACCACATGCCCTACCATGCACCAACTGCAGGAAGAGTAGAGAGGTACAATGGACTGTTAAAAATCACCTTGAAAGCTTTGGGTGGGGGATCCTTCAAAAACTGGGAGCAGCATTTAGCAAAGGCCACCTGGTTAGTTAACACCCTAGGCTCCACCAACCGAGGAGGCCCTACCCAATCTGAGCCCCTGCATATAGTAGATGGAGACAAAGTCCCAGTGGTGCATGTCAGAGGTTTGTTTGGGAAGACAGTTTGGATCAATTCTGCCTTGAGTACATACAAACCCATTTATGGGGTTATCTTTGCTCAGGGACCAGGTTGCACATGGCGGATAATGCAGAAAGATGGAACAACACCATTTCTGCCTCAGGAAGATCTGATTGTGTGGTGAAAACCATATGCAAATATCACTGCTGAATGTTGCTGCTATTGTCTGTACATAGATGTATACCATATATATGTGCATGCATGATGTATGTGTGTGCAGAGTTTGAATATATATATATTAGTTTTGGTAGTGAGTTGACGATATGGGAATAAGAGGTGGAATGTCCTGAGGTGACTCTGTGATGTTGAATTCTACCCACATTAATCTGTTCAGCCCAGAAATAAGTTTTGTACCTTTAAGCCTGGATTTGAAAGGGGGGGGGGGGGGGGGGGAAGGAGAAGCCATGCAATGTCTGAGGTGGTTGTTTTCAAAACATAGATAGGAGATTCATTGCTTCATCTCCTGGACTGTGTCGCTGTGGTGGACAGCGGGAAGAGAGCACTCCTTTGCTTTTAGCTAGTTTTTGACTAACTGAAGCAGAGAAGTTCCCCAGACAGTTTTTTCCTTTTTCCCCTGGAATTATTTGAAACTGGTCTGGACTGGGGACCCAGAGGAAGCACCGGGAGCTTGCACCTGCGGCCCACTGAGGCCTGGCCTTGGCAGTGGCATTTTCCAGTCCTGGAGGGACTGATAATAGACTCAGCTGAGCTACCACCCACAGGAGAGAGACTTTCTGAATTTGTCATCTCTTCAGAGCAGCGAGAGGTTTTGTTGTTCGATATTGTTCATTATTTTTGTACTGGGGAGTGCTTTGCCTGTTGAATAGACAGGTTTTTTCTACTTGTCTCTGGGGAAATTTCTTCCCCAACTGGTTGGGGGAGGGGCAGCTTGGGTTTGCTTCCTGGGGGAGGCCCTTTGGATGTTTTCTCCCAAATTTGCCCTAAACCAGGACAGCAATGTACTGGTTAAAGAGTTGGAAGAATGGCAAGATAAGAATTCTTATACTACCTTGCTACAGTATGTGAATGATATACTGTTGAGACCAGGCACTGAACTAGAATGCAAGCAGGCCACAAGAACCTTACTCAGTTTCCTGGGATTAGCCAGATATTGAGTCTCACAGAAGAAAGCCCAGTCAATGAAAAAGACTGTGAATTACTTGGTCTTTGCACTATCACATGGGGCAAGGACATTGAGTGCAGAACAAAAAGAAGTTTTTAATGGTGAATAAAACAGAGAGTACAGTTGAACTGATAATGGGGCCTGATATCTTAGGCCTTATCAAGCAGAAACCACATGAGAGAGAGACACAAGGTAAGTGCTCCCTGGGCAAGAAGTGAACAAGAAACATGTTTTGATACTTTGTGATAAGATAATGTTACCAGGTGATGGGATGTCATGAATAATGTGCAACCAATTGGAAATTGTTACCAAAAACAGAACCCTATATAAGTGCCATACTAGTAAAACCCTATAAAACCCCCTGTATACTCAATAAATTTGACTTTTGATCACAACTCAGAATGTCCCTGTCTCTCCATCACCGATAATTGGTGCCGTGTGCAAGGAGCAAGGAACTGTCTATCTGTGCTGCAGTCAGTGAGCCCCTTGGAACTGGAAGTGCTGGTGAAAGAACCAGGAGTGAGCCTGGAGCAATCCCTCCACTGAGAAGGAGGTGAGACAAGGGGAACATGGGACAAAATATGACAAAAGAAGACAGAGGTGTTTTTGAAGTAATGCTTGCTTTGCTTGCGAAACATGGAAAATCCTTGCCAAAGCTGTACTTGAAGCTTATTCTTAAATGGATGGTTGTTAAGCATCCCCATGCCACTGCCTCCTCTATTTTTGCAACTGCTGTTCAGGATGATGTGGGGGTTAAGCTCTATGTTTTGGCTACTACAGGACACGAGCCTGCAATGCGTATGCTCCCGTGCTGGAGGGTCATTTTTGAGACATTGAAAAAGCAAGAGCAGTCTCAGGCTGTATCCTCTGCAGATATCGCTGGTCCCCTATCCCTCTCTGACTCTCCCGGCCCGCTTGTAACTGCTGCCCCTGATACTGGAGAGCGACCGCACCTATCAATCTCCCCCTCCGTTCAGTCAAAGGAGGGGAAGGCATTCTGTCTCTTGGTCGTTAGCAGCCTATAGTGCTGACTACAGCTCTAGCAGCTAGGAGGAGGCAGACCCCTTTCATCAGGGAGCAAGAGAGCCAGATACTGAGCCTGACCTATTCCCTCCTGACCCCTGCAAAAACTGTGTGAGATTAAAGAAAAAAGCTCTTAAGGAGGGGGATTTTGATATCACAGCAAAAACAGTTGTGCCAGTCATGTTTCGCGGTGCCAGGGAAAATAACTTGCAGTGGGAATCCCGTGCTTATTTGGAAATTAAGGAACTATGCCACACAGCTGCAGAACACAGGCTGGGATCTCCCTATTTTGCTAATCTTTTACGGTCTACATTGTCAGCTTGTGAGAAACGACGCTCACTTTTAAAAATTTCAAAGGTTTATTAAAAACCTTAACAAAATACAATAAAGGACTGAATAAGGAAAAATTACAGTGCTGGGAGCATAGTATTAAACTGCCATGTGCTCATCTACAAAGCAGAGGCTTTACTTTTTATACACTTGGCCTCTCTTCAAGTTTTGTCAGTCAACTCCTTCTTTGCTGCCTTTTGGTGGAGGCTTCTTTTTTGCAACTTGATTGGAGGTCAGGTGTTGTCATACTGCACCTCCTACTAACAAGACTTCCCTCATTCTAAAATGCCCTATGCAAGGGGCACAGGTTAATCATACAGGGAGAAAGGGGGACTATGGGGAGAACAGGGGACATCTAAATAACAAATCACAATAACATTTTTATACATCAATAAAACTTTCTTTAAAATACACATAATATTCATCTCTTAATTGCAAGAGCCAACCATCAAATTACCCATCTATAACAAACTCATCTTATGACCCCTCATTATTTAAAGGGACTGGTGAACTTAACCCCAACTCAGTATGCCATTTTTGATGCTCAGTGGAAAAAAGGGGTTAGAAGCTTTGCTTGTGAAGTTTGTGGGGCATACAAACCAGAATATTGCAGCTCTCAGGATGGACCACCTGACTGGAGAAAGGGGTTCACTCAGACCCTGCAGGGCAAGCCCACATTCCTAGAGAGGCTCTTGAGGGTATTACTGAAGCTGCTCATATCACGTTTTTTAAGGTCCCTAATGCTGTAACCCCCCAAAAATTATTTACTAATGTAAAGCAAGGACCAGCTGAGCCTTATATGCAATTCATTGACCGCTTAAAACAAGCTCTTGAAAGGCAAATTGAGAATGACATTGCCAGAGAGGTGTTGCTTTTAAAATTAGCTGTTGAAAATGCTAATGAGGACTGTAAAAAACTGCTAAAATCCTTACCCTAAGGAGGAACCCACCCTGCTGGAAATGGTAGAGGCTTGTAATCACCTCGGAATGCTTCAGCATGCGGCAACAGTTACCTATGTAGCTGTGGGGGCTGGTATAGCTAATGCTTTTGCAGCTTTGAAGATTATGCCAGGGGACTCCTGAACGTGTTTTGGGTGTGGGAAACCTGGGCATTTGAAAAAACACTGTTTTGAAAAGGGGGAGACCAGATCCAAAGCTCCTGGTATTTGCCCTTGGTGCAGAAAAGGGACGCATTATGCTAAT
>JAKWBO010000580.1:0-36309 GCA_034336685.1 Luscinia luscinia
TAGTGGTATGAAGCAGGATATGCCAGAACCAGCTTAGCTACAACATAGTTATTCGTCGTGCAGATTTCTGTGCTAGATATCAGTGATGCAGAGAAGCCATTTCTAGGTGTAGTGCAAAGTGAGATCTGTGGTGTGCTGTGCACACTTTCGCTTTAGCTTTAGGTGCACTGCAGTGCTCTTCGCTATGCATAGTGGAAAGAGTGTATGGTATGCTTTCAAGAAGCAGAGAATATTGCTATGGTAGAGAGGTTTTAGAAGAAAAGTGCACATGCCAGGCGTGTTTTGGCAGTAGCAGAACTTCCCAGCAGAGTGTTCTGTGAGAGGGGTAGACGGCACTTCACCTCCCTCAGCCAGAAATCGCTTCTTGCTACAAACCGCGATTAGGGAAACCACACTGCACTGAGGTGCTCTGCACAGAATACCAGTTGTCAGGGACTAGTGGTATGAAGCAGGATAGGCCAGAACCAGCTTAGCTACATCATAGTTATTCGTCGTGCAGATTTCTGTGGTGGATATCAGTGATGCAGAGAAGCTATTTCTAGGTGTAGTGCAAAGTGAGATCTGTGGTGTGCTGTGCACACTTTCGCTTTAGCTTTAGGTGCACTGCAGTGCTCTTCGCTATGCATAGTGGAAAGAGTGTATGGTATGCTTTCAAGAAGCAGAGAATATTGCTATGGTAGAGAGGTTTTAGAAGAAAAGTGCACATGCCAGGCGTGTTTTGGCAGTAGCAGAACTTCCCAGCAGAGTGTTCTGTGAGAGGGGTAGACGGCACTTCACCTCCCTCAGCCTGAAATCGCTTCTTGCTACAAACCGCCATTAAGGAAACCACACTGCACTGAGGTGCTCTGCACAGAATACCGGTTGTCAGGGACTAGTGGTATGAAGCAGGATATGCCAGAACCAGCTTAGCTACAACATAGTTATTCGTCGTGCAGATTTCTGTGCTAGATATCAGTGATGCAGAGAAGCCATTTCTAGGTGTAGTGCAAAGTGAGATCTGTGGTGTGCTGTGCACACTTTCGCTTTAGCTTTAGGTGCACTGCAGTGCTCTTCGCTATGCATAGTGGAAAGAGTGTATGGTATGCTTTCAAGAAGCAGAGAATATTGCTATGGTAGAGAGGTTTTAGAAGAAAAGTGCACATGCCAGGCGTGTTTTGGCAGTAGCAGAACTTCCCAGCAGAGTGTTCTGTGAGAGGGGTAGACGGCACTTCACCTCCCTCAGCCTGAAATCGCTTCTTGCTACAAACCGCCATTAAGGAAACCACACTGCACTGAGGTGCTCTGCACAGAATACCGGTTGTCAGGGACTAGTGGTATGAAGCAGGATATGCCAGAACCAGCTTAGCTACAACATAGTTATTCGTCGTGCAGATTTCTGTGCTAGATATCAGTGATGCAGAGAAGCCATTTCTAGGTGTAGTGCAAAGTGAGATCTGTGGTGTGCTGTGCACACTTTCGCTTTAGCTTTAGGTGCACTGCAGTGCTCTTCGCTATGCATAGTGGAAAGAGTGTATGGTATGCTTTCAAGAAGCAGAGAATATTGCTATGGTAGAGAGGTTTTAGAAGAAAAGTGCACATGCCAGGCGTGTTTTGGCAGTAGCAGAACTTCCCAGCAGAGTGTTCTGTGAGAGGGGTAGACGGCACTTCACCTCCCTCAGCCTGAAATCGCTTCTTGCTACAAACCGCCATTAAGGAAACCACACTGCACTGAGGTGCTCTGCACAGAATACCGGTTGTCAGGGACTAGTGGTATGAAGCAGGATATGCCAGAACCAGCTTAGCTACAACATAGTTATTCGTCGTGCAGATTTCTGTGCTAGATATCAGTGATGCAGAGAAGCCATTTCTAGGTGTAGTGCAAAGTGAGATCTGTGGTGTGCTGTGCACACTTTCGCTTTAGCTTTAGGTGCACTGCAGTGCTCTTCGCTATGCATAGTGGAAAGAGTGTATGGTATGCTTTCAAGAAGCAGAGAATATTGCTATGGTAGAGAGGTTTTAGAAGAAAAGTGCACATGCCAGGCGTGTTTTGGCAGTAGCAGAACTTCCCAGCAGAGTGTTCTGTGAGAGGGGTAGACGGCACTTCACCTCCCTCAGCCTGAAATCGCTTCTTGCTACAAACCGCCATTAAGGAAACCACACTGCACTGAGGTGCTCTGCACAGAATACCGGTTGTCAGGGACTAGTGGTATGAAGCAGGATATGCCAGAACCAGCTTAGCTACAACATAGTTATTCGTCGTGCAGATTTCTGTGCTAGATATCAGTGATGCAGAGAAGCCATTTCTAGGTGTAGTGCAAAGTGAGATCTGTGGTGTGCTGTGCACACTTTCGCTTTAGCTTTAGGTGCACTGCAGTGCTCTTCGCTATGCATAGTGGAAAGAGTGTATGGTATGCTTTCAAGAAGCAGAGAATATTGCTATGGTAGAGAGGTTTTAGAAGAAAAGTGCACATGCCAGGCGTGTTTTGGCAGTAGCAGAACTTCCCAGCAGAGTGTTCTGTGAGAGGGGTAGACGGCACTTCACCTCCCTCAGCCTGAAATCGCTTCTTGCTACAAACCGCCATTAAGGAAACCACACTGCACTGAGGTGCTCTGCACAGAATACCGGTTGTCAGGGACTAGTGGTATGAAGCAGGATATGCCAGAACCAGCTTAGCTACAACATAGTTATTCGTCGTGCAGATTTCTGTGCTAGATATCAGTGATGCAGAGAAGCCATTTCTAGGTGTAGTGCAAAGTGAGATCTGTGGTGTGCTGTGCACACTTTCGCTTTAGCTTTAGGTGCACTGCAGTGCTCTTCGCTATGCATAGTGGAAAGAGTGTATGGTATGCTTTCAAGAAGCAGAGAATATTGCTATGGTAGAGAGGTTTTAGAAGAAAAGTGCACATGCCAGGCGTGTTTTGGCAGTAGCAGAACTTCCCAGCAGAGTGTTCTGTGAGAGGGGTAGACGGCACTTCACCTCCCTCAGCCTGAAATCGCTTCTTGCTACAAACCGCCATTAAGGAAACCACACTGCACTGAGGTGCTCTGCACAGAATACCGGTTGTCAGGGACTAGTGGTATGAAGCAGGATATGCCAGAACCAGCTTAGCTACAACATAGTTATTCGTCGTGCAGATTTCTGTGCTAGATATCAGTGATGCAGAGAAGCCATTTCTAGGTGTAGTGCAAAGTGAGATCTGTGGTGTGCTGTGCACACTTTCGCTTTAGCTTTAGGTGCACTGCAGTGCTCTTCGCTATGCATAGTGGAAAGAGTGTATGGTATGCTTTCAAGAAGCAGAGAATATTGCTATGGTAGAGAGGTTTTAGAAGAAAAGTGCACATGCCAGGCGTGTTTTGGCAGTAGCAGAACTTCCCAGCAGAGTGTTCTGTGAGAGGGGTAGACGGCACTTCACCTCCCTCAGCCTGAAATCGCTTCTTGCTACAAACCGCCATTAAGGAAACCACACTGCACTGAGGTGCTCTGCACAGAATACCGGTTGTCAGGGACTAGTGGTATGAAGCAGGATATGCCAGAACCAGCTTAGCTACAACATAGTTATTCGTCGTGCAGATTTCTGTGCTAGATATCAGTGATGCAGAGAAGCCATTTCTAGGTGTAGTGCAAAGTGAGATCTGTGGTGTGCTGTGCACACTTTCGCTTTAGCTTTAGGTGCACTGCAGTGCTCTTCGCTATGCATAGTGGAAAGAGTGTATGGTATGCTTTCAAGAAGCAGAGAATATTGCTATGGTAGAGAGGTTTTAGAAGAAAAGTGCACATGCCAGGCGTGTTTTGGCAGTAGCAGAACTTCCCAGCAGAGTGTTCTGTGAGAGGGAGTAGACGGCACTTCACCTCCCTCAGCCTGAAATCGCTTCTTGCTACAAACCGCCATTAAGGAAACCACACTGCACTGAGGTGCTCTGCACAGAATACCGGTTGTCAGGGACTAGTGGTATGAAGCAGGATATGCCAGAACCAGCTTAGCTACAACATAGTTATTCGTCGTGCAGATTTCTGTGCTAGATATCAGTGATGCAGAGAAGCCATTTCTAGGTGTAGTGCAAAGTGAGATCTGTGGTGTGCTGTGCACACTTTCGCTTTAGCTTTAGGTGCACTGCAGTGCTCTTCGCTATGCATAGTGGAAAGAGTGTATGGTATGCTTTCAAGAAGCAGAGAATATTGCTATGGTAGAGAGGTTTTAGAAGAAAAGTGCACATGCCAGGCGTGTTTGGCAGTAGCAGAACTTCCCAGCAGAGTGTTCTGTGAGAGGGGTAGACGGCACTTCACCTCCCTCAGCCTGAAATCGCTTCTTGCTACAAACCGCCATTAAGGAAACCACACTGCACTGAGGTGCTCTGCACAGAATACCGGTTGTCAGGGACTAGTGGTATGAAGCAGGATATGCCAGAACCAGCTTAGCTACAACATAGTTATTCGTCGTGCAGATTTCTGTGCTAGATATCAGTGATGCAGAGAAGCCATTTCTAGGTGTAGTGCAAAGTGAGATCTGTGGTGTGCTGTGCACACTTTCGCTTTAGCTTTAGGTGCACTGCAGTGCTCTTCGCTATGCATAGTGGAAAGAGTGTATGGTATGCTTTCAAGAAGCAGAGAATATTGCTATGGTAGAGAGGTTTTAGAAGAAAAGTGCACATGCCAGGCGTGTTTTGGCAGTAGCAGAACTTCCCAGCAGAGTGTTCTGTGAGAGGGGTAGACGGCACTTCACCTCCCTCAGCCTGAAATCGCTTCTTGCTACAAACCGCCATTAAGGAAACCACACTGCACTGAGGTGCTCTGCACAGAATACCGGTTGTCAGGGACTAGTGGTATGAAGCAGGATATGCCAGAACCAGCTTAGCTACAACATAGTTATTCGTCGTGCAGATTTCTGTGCTAGATATCAGTGATGCAGAGAAGCCATTTCTAGGTGTAGTGCAAAGTGAGATCTGTGGTGTGCTGTGCACACTTTCGCTTTAGCTTTAGGTGCACTGCAGTGCTCTTCGCTATGCATAGTGGAAAGAGTGTATGGT
Organism: Luscinia luscinia; assembly: GCA_034336685.1. Taxonomy (NCBI): domain Eukaryota; kingdom Metazoa; phylum Chordata; class Aves; order Passeriformes; family Muscicapidae; genus Luscinia; species Luscinia luscinia. The sequence continues at coordinate 5,006 of JAKWBO010000580.1, forward strand.
ATGCTTTCAAGAAGCAGAGAATATTGCTATGGTAGAGAGGTTTTAGAAGAAAAGTGCACATGCCAGGCGTGTTTTGGCAGTAGCAGAACTTCCCAGCAGAGTGTTCTGTGAGAGGGGTAGACGGCACTTCACCTCCCTCAGCCTGAAATCGCTTCTTGCTACAAACCGCCATTAAGGAAACCACACTGCACTGAGGTGCTCTGCACAGAATACCGGTTGTCAGGGACTAGTGGTATGAAGCAGGATATGCCAGAACCAGCTTAGCTACAACATAGTTATTCGTCGTGCAGATTTCTGTGCTAGATATCAGTGATGCAGAGAAGCCATTTCTAGGTGTAGTGCAAAGTGAGATCTGTGGTGTGCTGTGCACACTTTCGCTTTAGCTTTAGGTGCACTGCAGTGCTCTTCGCTATGCATAGTGGAAAGAGTGTATGGTATGCTTTCAAGAAGCAGAGAATATTGCTATGGTAGAGAGGTTTTAGAAGAAAAGTGCACATGCCAGGCGTGTTTTGGCAGTAGCAGAACTTCCCAGCAGAGTGTTCTGTGAGAGGGGTAGACGGCACTTCACCTCCCTCAGCCTGAAATCGCTTCTTGCTACAAACCGCCATTAAGGAAACCACACTGCACTGAGGTGCTCTGCACAGAATACCGGTTGTCAGGGACTAGTGGTATGAAGCAGGATATGCCAGAACCAGCTTAGCTACAACATAGTTATTCGTCGTGCAGATTTCTGTGCTAGATATCAGTGATGCAGAGAAGCCATTTCTAGGTGTAGTGCAAAGTGAGATCTGTGGTGTGCTGTGCACACTTTCGCTTTAGCTTTAGGTGCACTGCAGTGCTCTTCGCTATGCATAGTGGAAAGAGTGTATGGTATGCTTTCAAGAAGCAGAGAATATTGCTATGGTAGAGAGGTTTTAGAAGAAAAGTGCACATGCCAGGCGTGTTTTGGCAGTAGCAGAACTTCCCAGCAGAGTGTTCTGTGAGAGGGGTGAGACGGCACTTCACCTCCCTCAGCCTGAAATCGCTTCTTGCTACAAACCGCCATTAAGGAAACCACACTGCACTGAGGTGCTCTGCACAGAACACCGGTTGTCAGGGACTAGTGGTATGAAGCAGGATATGCCAGAACCAGCTTAGCTACAACATAGTTATTCGTCGTGCAGATTTCTGTGCTAGATATCAGTGATGCAGAGAAGCCATTTCTAGGTGTAGTGCAAAGTGAGATCTGTGGTGTGCTGTGCACACTTTCGCTCTAGCTTTAGGTGCACTGCAGTGCTCTTCGCTATGCATAGTGGAAAGAGTGTATGGTATGCTTTCAAGAAGCAGAGAATATTGCTATGGTAGAGAGGTTTTAGAAGAAAAGTGCACATGCCAGGCGTGTTTTGGCAGTAGCAGAACTTCCCAGCAGAGTGTTCTGTGAGAGGGGTAGACGGCACTTCACCTCCCTCAGCCTGAAATCGCTTCTTGCTACAAACCGCCATTAAGGAAACCACACTGCACTGAGGTGCTCTGCACAGAACACCGGTTGTCAGGGACTAGTGGTATGAAGCAGGATATGCCAGAACCAGCTTAGCTACAACATAGTTATTCGTCGTGCAGATTTCTGTGCTAGATATCAGTGATGCAGAGAAGCCATTTCTAGGTGTAGTGCAAAGTGAGATCTGTGGTGTGCTGTGCACACTTTCGCTTTAGCTTTAGGTGCACTGCAGTGCTCTTCGCTATGCATAGTGGAAAGAGTGTATGGTATGCTTTCAAGAAGCAGAGAATATTGCTATGGTAGAGAGGTTTTAGAAGAAAAGTGCACATGCCAGGCGTGTTTTGGCAGTAGCAGAACTTCCCAGCAGAGTGTTCTGTGAGAGGGGTAGACGGCACTTCACCTCCCTCAGCCTGAAATCGCTTCTTGCTACAAACCGCCATTAAGGAAACCACACTGCACTGAGGTGCTCTGCACAGAACACCGGTTGTCAGGGACTAGTGGTATGAAGCAGGATATGCCAGAACCAGCTTAGCTACAACATAGTTATTCGTCGTGCAGATTTCTGTGCTAGATATCAGTGATGCAGAGAAGCCATTTCTAGGTGTAGTGCAAAGTGAGATCTGTGGTGTGCTGTGCACACTTTCGCTTTAACTTTAGGTGCACTGCAGTGCTCTTCGCTATGCATAGTGGAAAGAGTGTATGGTATGCTTTCAAGAAGCAGAGAATATTGCTATGGTAGAGAGGTTTTAGAAGAAAAGTGCACATGCCAGGCGTGTTTTGGCAGTAGCAGAACTTCCCAGCAGAGTGTTCTGTGAGAGGGGTAGACGGCACTTCACCTCCCTCAGCCTGAAATCGCTTCTTGCTACAAACCGCCATTAAGGAAACCACACTGCACTGAGGTGCTCTGCACAGAACACCGGTTGTCAGGGACTAGTGGTATGAAGCAGGATATGCCAGAACCAGCTTAGCTACAACATAGTTATTCGTCGTGCAGATTTCTGTGCTAGATATCAGTGATGCAGAGAAGCCATTTCTAGGTGTAGTGCAAAGTGAGATCTGTGGTGTGCTGTGCACACTTTCGCTTCAGCTTTAGGTGCACTGCAGTGCTCTTCGCTATGCATAGTGGAAAGAGTGTATGGTATGCTTTCAAGAAGCAGAGAATATTGCTATGGTAGAGAGGTTTTAGAAGAAAAGTGCACATGCCAGGCGTGTTTTGGCAGTAGCAGAACTTCCCAGCAGAGTGTTCTGTGAGAGGGGTAGACGGCACTTCACCTCCCTCAGCCTGAAATCGCTTCTTGCTACAAACCGCCATTAAGGAAACCACACTGCACTGAGGTGCTCTGCACAGAACACCGGTTGTCAGGGACTAGTGGTATGAAGCAGGATATGCCAGAACCAGCTTAGCTACAACATAGTTATTCGTCGTGCAGATTTCTGTGCTAGATATCAGTGATGCAGAGAAGCCATTTCTAGGTGTAGTGCAAAGTGAGATCTGTGGTGTGCTGTGCACACTTTCGCTTAGCTTTAGGTGCACTGCAGTGCTCTTCGCTATGCATAGTGGAAAGAGTGTATGGTATGCTTTCAAGAAGCAGAGAATATTGCTATGGTAGAGAGGTTTTAGAAGAAAAGTGCACATGCCAGGCGTGTTTTGGCAGTAGCAGAACTTCCCAGCAGAGTGTTCTGTGAGAGGGGTAGACGGCACTTCACCTCCCTCAGCCTGAAATCGCTTCTTGCTACAAACCGCCATTAAGGAAACCACACTGCACTGAGGTGCTCTGCACAGAATACCGGTTGTCAGGGACTAGTGGTATGAAGCAGGATATGCCAGAACCAGCTTAGCTACAACATAGTTATTCGTCGTGCAGATTTCTGTGCTAGATATCAGTGATGCAGAGAAGCCATTTCTAGGTGTAGTGCAAAGTGAGATCTGTGGTGTGCTGTGCACACTTTCGCTTTAGCTTTAGGTGCACTGCAGTGCTCTTCGCTATGCATAGTGGAAAGAGTGTATGGTATGCTTTCAAGAAGCAGAGAATATTGCTATGGTAGAGAGGTTTTAGAAGAAAAGTGCACATGCCAGGCGTGTTTTGGCAGTAGCAGAACTTCCCAGCAGAGTGTTCTGTGAGAGGGGTAGACGGCACTTCACCTCCCTCAGCCTGAAATCGCTTCTTGCTACAAACCGCCATTAAGGAAACCACACTGCACTGAGGTGCTCTGCACAGAACACCGGTTGTCAGGGACTAGTGGTATGAAGCAGGATATGCCAGAACCAGCTTAGCTACAACATAGTTATTCGTCGTGCAGATTTCTGTGCTAGATATCAGTGATGCAGAGAAGCCATTTCTAGGTGTAGTGCAAAGTGAGATCTGTGGTGTGCTGTGCACACTTTCAGCTTCAACTTTAGGTGCACTGCAGTGCTCTTCGCTATGCATAGTGGAAAGAGTGTATGGTATGCTTTCAAGAAGCAGAGAATATTGCTATGGTAGAGAGGTTTTAGAAGAAAAGTGCACATGCCAGGCGTGTTTTGGCAGTAGCAGAACTTCCCAGCAGAGTGTTCTGTGAGAGGGGTAGACGGCACTTCACCTCCCTCAGCCTGAAATCGCTTCTTGCTACAAACCGCCATTAAGGAAACCACACTGCACTGAGGTGCTCTGCACAGAACACCGGTTGTCAGGGACTAGTGGTATGAAGCAGGATATGCCAGAACCAGCTTAGCTACAACATAGTTATTCGTCGTGCAGATTTCTGTGCTAGATATCAGTGATGCAGAGAAGCCATTTCTAGGTGTAGTGCAAAGTGAGATCTGTGGTGTGCTGTGCACACTTTCGCTTTAACTTTAGGTGCACTGCAGTGCTCTTCGCTATGCATAGTGGAAAGAGTGTATGGTATGCTTTCAAGAAGCAGAGAATATTGCTATGGTAGAGAGGTTTTAGAAGAAAAGTGCACATGCCAGGCGTGTTTTGGCAGTAGCAGAACTTCCCAGCAGAGTGTTCTGTGAGAGGGGTAGACGGCACTTCACCTCCCTCAGCCTGAAATCGCTTCTTGCTACAAACCGCCATTAAGGAAACCACACTGCACTGAGGTGCTCTGCACAGAACACCGGTTGTCAGGGACTAGTGGTATGAAGCAGGATATGCCAGAACCAGCTTAGCTACAACATAGTTATTCGTCGTGCAGATTTCTGTGCTGAATATCAGTGATGCAGAGAAGCCATTTCTAGGTGTAGTGCAAAGTGAGATCTGTGGTGTGCTGTGCACACTTTCGCTTCAGCTTTAGGTGCACTGCAGTGCTCTTCGCTATGCATAGTGGAAAGAGTGTATGGTATGCTTTCAAGAAGCAGAGAATATTGCTATGGTAGAGAGGTTTTAGAAGAAAAGTGCACATGCCAGGCGTGTTTTGGCAGTAGCAGAACTTCCCAGCAGAGTGTTCTGTGAGAGGGGTAGACGGCACTTCACCTCCCTCAGCCTGAAATCGCTTCTTGCTACAAACCGCCATTAAGGAAACCACACTGCACTGAGGTGCTCTGCACAGAACACCGGTTGTCAGGGACTAGTGGTATGAAGCAGGATATGCCAGAACCAGCTTAGCTACAACATAGTTATTCGTCGTGCAGATTTCTGTGCTAGATATCAGTGATGCAGAGAAGCCATTTCTAGGTGTAGTGCAAAGTGAGATCTGTGGTGTGCTGTGCACACTTTCGCACTAGCTTTAGGTGCACTGCAGTGCTCTTCGCTATGCATAGTGGAAAGAGTGTATGGTATGCTTTCAAGAAGCAGAGAATATTGCTATGGTAGAGAGGTTTTAGAAGAAAAGTGCACATGCCAGGCGTGTTTTGGCAGTAGCAGAACTTCCCAGCAGAGTGTTCTGTGAGAGGGGTAGACGGCACTTCACCTCCCTCAGCCTGAAATCGCTTCTTGCTACAAACCGCCATTAAGGAAACCACACTGCACTGAGGTGCTCTGCACAGAACACCGGTTGTCAGGGACTAGTGGTATGAAGCAGGATATGCCAGAACCAGCTTAGCTACAACATAGTTATTCGTCGTGCAGATTTCTGTGCTAGATATCAGTGATGCAGAGAAGCCATTTCTAGGTGTAGTGCAAAGTGAGATCTGTGGTGTGCTGTGCACACTTTCGCTTTAGCTTTAGGTGCACTGCAGTGCTCTTCGCTATGCATAGTGGAAAGAGTGTATGGTATGCTTTCAAGAAGCAGAGAATATTGCTATGGTAGAGAGGTTTTAGAAGAAAAGTGCACATGCCAGGCGTGTTTTGGCAGTAGCAGAACTTCCCAGCAGAGTGTTCTGTGAGAGGGGTAGACGGCACTTCACCTCCCTCAGCCTGAAATCGCTTCTTGCTACAAACCGCCATTAAGGAAACCACACTGCACTGAGGTGCTCTGCACAGAATACCGGTTGTCAGGGACTAGTGGTATGAAGCAGGATATGCCAGAACCAGCTTAGCTACAACATAGTTATTCGTCGTGCAGATTTCTGTGCTAGATATCAGTGATGCAGAGAAGCCATTTCTAGGTGTAGTGCAAAGTGAGATCTGTGGTGTGCTGTGCACACTTTCGCTTTAGCTTTAGGTGCACTGCAGTGCTCTTCGCTATGCATAGTGGAAAGAGTGTATGGTATGCTTTCAAGAAGCAGAGAATATTGCTATGGTAGAGAGGTTTTAGAAGAAAAGTGCACATGCCAGGCGTGTTTTGGCAGTAGCAGAACTTCCCAGCAGAGTGTTCTGTGAGAGGGGTGAGACGGCACTTCACCTCCCTCAGCCTGAAATCGCTTCTTGCTACAAACCGCCATTAAGGAAACCACACTGCACTGAGGTGCTCTGCACAGAACACCGGTTGTCAGGGACTAGTGGTATGAAGCAGGATATGCCAGAACCAGCTTAGCTACAACATAGTTATTCGTCGTGCAGATTTCTGTGCTAGATATCAGTGATGCAGAGAAGCCATTTCTAGGTGTAGTGCAAAGTGAGATCTGTGGTGTGCTGTGCACACTTTCGCTTCAGCTTTAGGTGCACTGCAGTGCTCTTCGCTATGCATAGTGGAAAGAGTGTATGGTATGCTTTCAAGAAGCAGAGAATATTGCTATGGTAGAGAGGTTTTAGAAGAAAAGTGCACATGCCAGGCGTGTTTTGGCAGTAGCAGAACTTCCCAGCAGAGTGTTCTGTGAGAGGGGTAGACGGCACTTCACCTCCCTCAGCCTGAAATCGCTTCTTGCTACAAACCGCCATTAAGGAAACCACACTGCACTGAGGTGCTCTGCACAGAACACCGGTTGTCAGGGACTAGTGGTATGAAGCAGGATATGCCAGAACCAGCTTAGCTACAACATAGTTATTCGTCGTGCAGATTTCTGTGCTAGATATCAGTGATGCAGAGAAGCCATTTCTAGGTGTAGTGCAAAGTGAGATCTGTGGTGTGCTGTGCACACTTTCGCTTCAGCTTTAGGTGCACTGCAGTGCTCTTCGCTATGCATAGTGGAAAGAGTGTATGGTATGCTTTCAAGAAGCAGAGAATATTGCTATGGTAGAGAGGTTTTAGAAGAAAAGTGCACATGCCAGGCGTGTTTTGGCAGTAGCAGAACTTCCCAGCAGAGTGTTCTGTGAGAGGGGTAGACGGCACTTCACCTCCCTCAGCCTGAAATCGCTTCTTGCTACAAACCGCCATTAAGGAAACCACACTGCACTGAGGTGCTCTGCACAGAACACCGGTTGTCAGGGACTAGTGGTATGAAGCAGGATATGCCAGAACCAGCTTAGCTACAACATAGTTATTCGTCGTGCAGATTTCTGTGCTAGATATCAGTGATGCAGAGAAGCCATTTCTAGGTGTAGTGCAAAGTGAGATCTGTGGTGTGCTGTGCACACTTTCGCTTTAGCTTTAGGTGCACTGCAGTGCTCTTCGCTATGCATAGTGGAAAGAGTGTATGGTATGCTTTCAAGAAGCAGAGAATATTGCTATGGTAGAGAGGTTTTAGAAGAAAAGTGCACATGCCAGGCGTGTTTTGGCAGTAGCAGAACTTCCCAGCAGAGTGTTCTGTGAGAGGGGTAGACGGCACTTCACCTCCCTCAGCCTGAAATCGCTTCTTGCTACAAACCGCCATTAAGGAAACCACACTGCACTGAGGTGCTCTGCACAGAACACCGGTTGTCAGGGACTAGTGGTATGAAGCAGGATATGCCAGAACCAGCTTAGCTACAACATAGTTATTCGTCGTGCAGATTTCTGTGCTAGATATCAGTGATGCAGAGAAGCCATTTCTAGGTGTAGTGCAAAGTGAGATCTGTGGTGTGCTGTGCACACTTTCGCTTAGCTTTAGGTGCACTGCAGTGCTCTTCGCTATGCATAGTGGAAAGAGTGTATGGTATGCTTTCAAGAAGCAGAGAATATTGCTATGGTAGAGAGGTTTTAGAAGAAAAGTGCACATGCCAGGCGTGTTTTGGCAGTAGCAGAACTTCCCAGCAGAGTGTTCTGTGAGAGGGGTAGACGGCACTTCACCTCCCTCAGCCTGAAATCGCTTCTTGCTACAAACCGCCATTAAGGAAACCACACTGCACTGAGGTGCTCTGCACAGAACACCGGTTGTCAGGGACTAGTGGTATGAAGCAGGATATGCCAGAACCAGCTTAGCTACAACATAGTTATTCGTCGTGCAGATTTCTGTGCTAGATATCAGTGATGCAGAGAAGCCATTTCTAGGTGTAGTGCAAAGTGAGATCTGTGGTGTGCTGTGCACACTTTCGCTTCAGCTTTAGGTGCACTGCAGTGCTCTTCGCTATGCATAGTGGAAAGAGTGTATGGTATGCTTTCAAGAAGCAGAGAATATTGCTATGGTAGAGAGGTTTTAGAAGAAAAGTGCACATGCCAGGCGTGTTTTGGCAGTAGCAGAACTTCCCAGCAGAGTGTTCTGTGAGAGGGGTGAGACGGCACTTCACCTCCCTCAGCCTGAAATCGCTTCTTGCTACAAACCGCCATTAAGGAAACCACACTGCACTGAGGTGCTCTGCACAGAACACCGGTTGTCAGGGACTAGTGGTATGAAGCAGGATATGCCAGAACCAGCTTAGCTACAACATAGTTATTCGTCGTGCAGATTTCTGTGCTAGATATCAGTGATGCAGAGAAGCCATTTCTAGGTGTAGTGCAAAGTGAGATCTGTGGTGTGCTGTGCACACTTTCGCTTTAGCTTTAGGTGCACTGCAGTGCTCTTCGCTATGCATAGTGGAAAGAGTGTATGGTATGCTTTCAAGAAGCAGAGAATATTGCTATGGTAGAGAGGTTTTAGAAGAAAAGTGCACATGCCAGGCGTGTTTAGGCAGTAGCAGAACTTCCCAGCAGAGTGTTCTGTGAGAGGGGTAGACGGCACTTCACCTCCCTCAGCCTGAAATCGCTTCTTGCTACAAACCGCCATTAAGGAAACCACACTGCACTGAGGTGCTCTGCACAGAACACCGGTTGTCAGGGACTAGTGGTATGAAGCAGGATATGCCAGAACCAGCTTAGCTACAACATAGTTATTCGTCGTGCAGATTTCTGTGCTAGATATCAGTGATGCAGAGAAGCCATTTCTAGGTGTAGTGCAAAAGTGAGATCTGTGGTGTGCTGTGCACACTTTCAGCTTAGCTTTAGGTGCACTGCAGTGCTCTTAGCTATGCATAGTGGAAAGAGTGTATGGTATGCTTTCAAGAAGCAGAGAATATTGCTATGGTAGAGAGGTTTTAGAAGAAAAGTGCACATGCCAGGCGTGTTTTGGCAGTAGCAGAACTTCCCAGCAGAGTGTTCTGTGAGAGGGGTAGACGGCACTTCACCTCCCTCAGCCTGAAATCGCTTCTTGCTACAAACCGCCATTAAGGAAACCACACTGCACTGAGGTGCTCTGCACAGAACACCGGTTGTCAGGGACTAGTGGTATGAAGCAGGATATGCCAGAACCAGCTTAGCTACAACATAGTTATTCGTCGTGCAGATTTCTGTGCTAGATATCAGTGATGCAGAGAAGCCATTTCTAGGTGTAGTGCAAAGTGAGATCTGTGGTGTGCTGTGCACACTTTCGCTTTAGCTTTAGGTGCACTGCAGTGCTCTTCGCTATGCATAGTGGAAAGAGTGTATGGTATGCTTTCAAGAAGCAGAGAATATTGCTATGGTAGAGAGGTTTTAGAAGAAAAGTGCACATGCCAGGCGTGTTTTGGCAGTAGCAGAACTTCCCAGCAGAGTGTTCTGTGAGAGGGGTAGACGGCACTTCACCTCCCTCAGCCTGAAATCGCTTCTTGCTACAAACCGCCATTAAGGAAACCACACTGCACTGAGGTGCTCTGCACAGAACACCGGTTGTCAGGGACTAGTGGTATGAAGCAGGATATGCCAGAACCAGCTTAGCTACAACATAGTTATTCGTCGTGCAGATTTCTGTGCTAGATATCAGTGATGCAGAGAAGCCATTTCTAGGTGTAGTGCAAAGTGAGATCTGTGGTGTGCTGTGCACACTTTCGCTTTAGCTTTAGGTGCACTGCAGTGCTCTTCGCTATGCATAGTGGAAAGAGTGTATGGTATGCTTTCAAGAAGCAGAGAATATTGCTATGGTAGAGAGGTTTTAGAAGAAAAGTGCACATGCCAGGCGTGTTTTGGCAGTAGCAGAACTTCCCAGCAGAGTGTTCTGTGAGAGGGGTAGACGGCACTTCACCTCCCTCAGCCTGAAATCGCTTCTTGCTACAAACCGCCATTAAGGAAACCACACTGCACTGAGGTGCTCTGCACAGAATACCGGTTGTCAGGGACTAGTGGTATGAAGCAGGATATGCCAGAACCAGCTTAGCTACAACATAGTTATTCGTCGTGCAGATTTCTGTGCTAGATATCAGTGATGCAGAGAAGCCATTTCTAGGTGTAGTGCAAAGTGAGATCTGTGGTGTGCTGTGCACACTTTCGCTTCAGCTTTAGGTGCACTGCAGTGCTCTTCGCTATGCATAGTGGAAAGAGTGTATGGTATGCTTTCAAGAAGCAGAGAATATTGCTATGGTAGAGAGGTTTTAGAAGAAAAGTGCACATGCCAGGCGTGTTTTGGCAGTAGCAGAACTTCCCAGCAGAGTGTTCTGTGAGAGGGGTAGACGGCACTTCACCTCCCTCAGCCTGAAATCGCTTCTTGCTACAAACCGCCATTAAGGAAACCACACTGCACTGAGGTGCTCTGCACAGAACACCGGTTGTCAGGGACTAGTGGTATGAAGCAGGATATGCCAGAACCAGCTTAGCTACAACATAGTTATTCGTCGTGCAGATTTCTGTGCTAGATATCAGTGATGCAGAGAAGCCATTTCTAGGTGTAGTGCAAAGTGAGATCTGTGGTGTGCTGTGCACACTTTCGCTTTAGCTTTAGGTGCACTGCAGTGCTCTTCGCTATGCATAGTGGAAAGAGTGTATGGTATGCTTTCAAGAAGCAGAGAATATTGCTATGGTAGAGAGGTTTTAGAAGAAAAGTGCACATGCCAGGCGTGTTTTGGCAGTAGCAGAACTTCCCAGCAGAGTGTTCTGTGAGAGGGGTAGACGGCACTTCACCTCCCTCAGCCTGAAATCGCTTCTTGCTACAAACCGCCATTAAGGAAACCACACTGCACTGAGGTGCTCTGCACAGAACACCGGTTGTCAGGGACTAGTGGTATGAAGCAGGATATGCCAGAACCAGCTTAGCTACAACATAGTTATTCGTCGTGCAGATTTCTGTGCTAGATATCAGTGATGCAGAGAAGCCATTTCTAGGTGTAGTGCAAAGTGAGATCTGTGGTGTGCTGTGCACACTTTCGCTTCAGCTTTAGGTGCACTGCAGTGCTCTTCGCTATGCATAGTGGAAAGAGTGTATGGTATGCTTTCAAGAAGCAGAGAATATTGCTATGGTAGAGAGGTTTTAGAAGAAAAGTGCACATGCCAGGCGTGTTTGGCAGTAGCAGAACTTCCCAGCAGAGTGTTCTGTGAGAGGGGTAGACGGCACTTCACCTCCCTCAGCCTGAAATCGCTTCTTGCTACAAACCGCCATTAAGGAAACCACACTGCACTGAGGTGCTCTGCACAGAACACCGGTTGTCAGGGACTAGTGGTATGAAGCAGGATATGCCAGAACCAGCTTAGCTACAACATAGTTATTCGTCGTGCAGATTTCTGTGCTAGATATCAGTGATGCAGAGAAGCCATTTCTAGGTGTAGTGCAAAGTGAGATCTGTGGTGTGCTGTGCACACTTTAGCTACAGCTTTAGGTGCACTGCAGTGCTCTTCGCTATGCATAGTGGAAAGAGTGTATGGTATGCTTTCAAGAAGCAGAGAATATTGCTATGGTAGAGAGGTTTTAGAAGAAAAGTGCACATGCCAGGCGTGTTTTGGCAGTAGCAGAACTTCCCAGCAGAGTGTTCTGTGAGAGGGGTAGACGGCACTTCACCTCCCTCAGCCTGAAATCGCTTCTTGCTACAAACCGCCATTAAGGAAACCACACTGCACTGAGGTGCTCTGCACAGAACACCGGTTGTCAGGGACTAGTGGTATGAAGCAGGATATGCCAGAACCAGCTTAGCTACAACATAGTTATTCGTCGTGCAGATTTCTGTGCTAGATATCAGTGATGCAGAGAAGCCATTTCTAGGTGTAGTGCAAAGTGAGATCTGTGGTGTGCTGTGCACACTTTCGCTTCAGCTTTAGGTGCACTGCAGTGCTCTTCGCTATGCATAGTGGAAAGAGTGTATGGTATGCTTTCAAGAAGCAGAGAATATTGCTATGGTAGAGAGGTTTTAGAAGAAAAGTGCACATGCCAGGCGTGTTTTGGCAGTAGCAGAACTTCCCAGCAGAGTGTTCTGTGAGAGGGGTAGACGGCACTTCACCTCCCTCAGCCTGAAATCGCTTCTTGCTACAAACCGCCATTAAGGAAACCACACTGCACTGAGGTGCTCTGCACAGAACACCGGTTGTCAGGGACTAGTGGTATGAAGCAGGATATGCCAGAACCAGCTTAGCTACAACATAGTTATTCGTCGTGCAGATTTCTGTGCTAGATATCAGTGATGCAGAGAAGCCATTTCTAGGTGTAGTGCAAAGTGAGATCTGTGGTGTGCTGTGCACACTTTCGCTTTAGCTTTAGGTGCACTGCAGTGCTCTTAGCTATGCATAGTGGAAAGAGTGTATGGTATGCTTTCAAGAAGCAGAGAATATTGCTATGGTAGAGAGGTTTTAGAAGAAAAGTGCACATGCCAGGCGTGTTTTGGCAGTAGCAGAACTTCCCAGCAGAGTGTTCTGTGAGAGGGGTAGACGGCACTTCACCTCCCTCAGCCTGAAATCGCTTCTTGCTACAAACCGCCATTAAGGAAACCACACTGCACTGAGGTGCTCTGCACAGAACACCGGTTGTCAGGGACTAGTGGTATGAAGCAGGATATGCCAGAACCAGCTTAGCTACAACATAGTTATTCGTCGTGCAGATTTCTGTGCTAGATATCAGTGATGCAGAGAAGCCATTTCTAGGTGTAGTGCAAAGTGAGATCTGTGGTGTGCTGTGCACACTTTCGCTTCAGCTTTAGGTGCACTGCAGTGCTCTTCGCTATGCATAGTGGAAAGAGTGTATGGTATGCTTTCAAGAAGCAGAGAATATTGCTATGGTAGAGAGGTTTTAGAAGAAAAGTGCACATGCCAGGCGTGTTTTGGCAGTAGCAGAACTTCCCAGCAGAGTGTTCTGTGAGAGGGGTAGACGGCACTTCACCTCCCTCAGCCTGAAATCGCTTCTTGCTACAAACCGCCATTAAGGAAACCACACTGCACTGAGGTGCTCTGCACAGAACACCGGTTGTCAGGGACTAGTGGTATGAAGCAGGATATGCCAGAACCAGCTTAGCTACAACATAGTTATTCGTCGTGCAGATTTCTGTGCTAGATATCAGTGATGCAGAGAAGCCATTTCTAGGTGTAGTGCAAAGTGAGATCTGTGGTGTGCTGTGCACACTTTCGCTTAGCTTTAGGTGCACTGCAGTGCTCTTCGCTATGCATAGTGGAAAGAGTGTATGGTATGCTTTCAAGAAGCAGAGAATATTGCTATGGTAGAGAGGTTTTAGAAGAAAAGTGCACATGCCAGGCGTGTTTTGGCAGTAGCAGAACTTCCCAGCAGAGTGTTCTGTGAGAGGGGTAGACGGCACTTCACCTCCCTCAGCCTGAAATCGCTTCTTGCTACAAACCGCCATTAAGGAAACCACACTGCACTGAGGTGCTCTGCACAGAACACCGGTTGTCAGGGACTAGTGGTATGAAGCAGGATATGCCAGAACCAGCTTAGCTACAACATAGTTATTCGTCGTGCAGATTTCTGTGCTAGATATCAGTGATGCAGAGAAGCCATTTCTAGGTGTAGTGCAAAGTGAGATCTGTGGTGTGCTGTGCACACTTTCGCTTTAGCTTTAGGTGCACTGCAGTGCTCTTCGCTATGCATAGTGGAAAGAGTGTATGGTATGCTTTCAAGAAGCAGAGAATATTGCTATGGTAGAGAGGTTTTAGAAGAAAAGTGCACATGCCAGGCGTGTTTTGGCAGTAGCAGAACTTCCCAGCAGAGTGTTCTGTGAGAGGGGTAGACGGCACTTCACCTCCCTCAGCCTGAAATCGCTTCTTGCTACAAACCGCCATTAAGGAAACCACACTGCACTGAGGTGCTCTGCACAGAACACCGGTTGTCAGGGACTAGTGGTATGAAGCAGGATATGCCAGAACCAGCTTAGCTACAACATAGTTATTCGTCGTGCAGATTTCTGTGCTAGATATCAGTGATGCAGAGAAGCCATTTCTAGGTGTAGTGCAAAGTGAGATCTGTGGTGTGCTGTGCACACTTTCGCTTTAGCTTTAGGTGCACTGCAGTGCTCTTCGCTATGCATAGTGGAAAGAGTGTATGGTATGCTTTCAAGAAGCAGAGAATATTGCTATGGTAGAGAGGTTTTAGAAGAAAAGTGCACATGCCAGGCGTGTTTTGGCAGTAGCAGAACTTCCCAGCAGAGTGTTCTGTGAGAGGGGTGAGACGGCACTTCACCTCCCTCAGCCTGAAATCGCTTCTTGCTACAAACCGCCATTAAGGAAACCACACTGCACTGAGGTGCTCTGCACAGAACACCGGTTGTCAGGGACTAGTGGTATGAAGCAGGATATGCCAGAACCAGCTTAGCTACAACATAGTTATTCGTCGTGCAGATTTCTGTGCTGAATATCAGTGATGCAGAGAAGCCATTTCTAGGTGTAGTGCAAAGTGAGATCTGTGGTGTGCTGTGCACACTTTCGCTTCAGCTTTAGGTGCACTGCAGTGCTCTTCGCTATGCATAGTGGAAAGAGTGTATGGTATGCTTTCAAGAAGCAGAGAATATTGCTATGGTAGAGAGGTTTTAGAAGAAAAGTGCACATGCCAGGCGTGTTTTGGCAGTAGCAGAACTTCCCAGCAGAGTGTTCTGTGAGAGGGGTAGACGGCACTTCACCTCCCTCAGCCTGAAATCGCTTCTTGCTACAAACCGCCATTAAGGAAACCACACTGCACTGGGTGCTCTGCACAGAACACCGGTTGTCAGGGACTAGTGGTATGAAGCAGGATATGCCAGAACCAGCTTAGCTACAACATAGTTATTCGTCGTGCAGAGCGCCTCGGTGCGGTGTGGTTCCTAATCGGTTTCTCCGCCAAGAAACCGAACCTGATCAAAGCCGCAGGAACGCTCGCTCAGGATATCGCTGCTCGCCAGAGTACGCCGCCAGTCGTCGCACTGTCTGAAACCTCCATGCCGCCGCAAAGCAAATCGTTGCTGCCAGCTGTGAAAGCGCGCCGCCTGCCGCGCCATGCGCAACCGGCCGCCGCAGTGCCTAAGGCGAGAAGGGTGTTGCGCAGCGCGCACTGCGAATCACTTTTGCACCGCCAGAAATGTATACACATGACTATCTGGCACGAAAATCTGCGCGACGAACTATTCAACGCGACAACGTTCTGGCCACAGCTCGCTCGCACCACTGGTCCCTGACAACTGTTATTCATGCCAGAGCACCTCCGGTGCGGTGTGTTTCTAATGCGGTTGCCAACGAGCATTCTGTAGGAGGAGTGCAGTCTTACCCTCTCTCGCAGGCATGTAACAGTACTGGCGCACAGTATGTGCTGGCTCTGAACATCTCACACTGACTCTTACAGCTGTGGCGCCTGCCCATCTTCGCATGCATGGCGAAGGCGCTGCAGTAAAGCAAGCGGTGGCACGGCTGCAGGCCGCCCAGAGTAGTAAATGGCTGTGCGATATCCACCACCACGACAGTAACTAGTAGTGTGTAAGCGGTACTGACCCCTGTCTAACTCGTGCAGTGTGACAACATTGCTGGTACCTCAGTTGCAGTGTGTTCCTGTCGTGGGACTGGCAGAGGCGTTTCTGGCTGAAGGTGTGCCATTTACCTCTGGAACGCTCTGCTGGAAGTTGCGCAACTGGGCTGCACGCTGCAGTGTGCGCACTGGCTAAGGCCTCTCTGCTCATCAACAGTATTCGCTCTTTCCGCCATGCATGGCGGCACTGCGGTCATGGCGGGTCGCGGCGCACCGCAGATCTCGCGCTACGCCTGAAATGGCTGCTGGCAGTCTCCGGCGATCTGCCGCGACAGAATGTATGTTGGCCAATGTATCTATGGCGCGGTCTGAACGGCTGTTTGCGTTCTTGTGCTGGTGTGTTTCTCTTTTTGGTAACGGCGTTCTGACTTTGGTGAGTGCTCGCGGGCAGCACTGTAGGCGCACGCGGCATGCGCACTGGCTGCAGAACATACCATGGTGTGGCTTTTGTACGCCATCTTCACCGCCGCCGCGGAAAGAACTTTGGTGCGCAACTGGCGGTGTTTTTGGCTTTGCAGATCTCGCGCTGCGCCCTGAAATTTGCTCTGCTGATATCGGCGAGAATCCGCGACAGTAACATGTTGTGGCTAAGCTGGTCTGCTCTCTGCTGTACATGATTTGAGCAGCTGTCATTCTGTGCTGGAGGCTGCAAGTGTGGTATCGCGGTTTATGGCAAGCGTTGGGGTGGTGCGTCTACCTCTCTGAGGCTGCTCTGCTGGAAGTTCGGCGTGACTGCGCGCAACTGAACATCTGCCATAACAATGTTCTCTTCTTGGCATGCCGCCGCTCTTTCCACTGTATAGCGAAGAAATTGCTAGGGTGTGCTGGCGCACCACAGTCTCGCTGCTGCAAACAACAAATATTTTAGTATCACCACGAAGTCTCCGCGACGAGTAACTATGATGGCAGCTAAGCTGGTTCATTCTCCTGGCACGCAGTCTTTGACAATGATGAGCTCTGCGTTTTATCAGTGGAAGTGTGAACTGTCATACAGTGAAGGAAGCATTCTGTGAGAGATGAAGTGCCGACCTCTCTGGGCATCTGCTGTGCTACAGCAAAACACACCTGGCATGTGCGCCTGTTTCTGGGCCTCTCTGCCATGGCAATGTCTTAGCTGGCATGCCATGTTTCGCATGCTGCTCCAGCGGCACTACAGTGCCTAAGCTACGGCACTACAGATACTCTTGCCTAAATGGCTTCTCTCATCTATCTAGCACAGAAATCTGCACGACAATGGCTGCGTTGCTAGCTGATTCTGTTATCTGCTCTACTAGTCCCACAGGCAACTGTTGTTCTGTCAGGCACCTCGGTCTCACAATAAGCGGTTTGTAGCTGAAGCATTCTGCTGGAAGGTGAGTAACAAGTCTCTGAAACTACTCTCTTGCGGGAGAACTTTACTGCCAAGCTACACACGGCGTCTCACTGTCACAGAACACTCTGTAGTGTGCTAGCCTGTGGCATACCATCTCTTTCCGCTGTGCATGGCGGCAGCTAAGCGGGTGGCCTCTGGTGCTGCTACTAAGTATTTCTCTCCATCCTCTGGCACAGTCTGCGACAGTGTATGTTGTGGCAAACGGTTGACTGTCTCGCCTGCTGGTCCTGACGAGCGGTGTTCTGGCAGGCACTGAGGTGCGGTGTTTCCTAATCGCGGTTTGTAGCAAGCGTTTCTGGCTGAGAGGAAGGTGGTCAGTCACCTCTCTCTGCTGGGAGAGACTACTGCACTGCCAGGTACGCCACCCGATGTTTTTCTTTGTTTCTCTGCAACAGCCTCGCAACAACGCGCCATACACTCTTTCCACTAATAAGCAATGTTTCTGGTACACCTATTCAGTGTACAGCCTCACAGTTCATTTTCACCACACTGAGAAATGGCTTCTCATCACTGATATCTGGCACGAAGTCTGCACGACGAATAACTATGTTGTAGCTGAAGCTGGTTCTGGCATATCCTGCTTCATGCCACTGGTCCTGACGGCTGGTATTCTGTGCAGACGCACCTCAGTGCAGTGTGTTTCCTCGTGGTTGCCGAAGCGACTGCAGCGAGAAGACCGTCTACGCTGCTTGCAGCCAAACACGCCCGGCATGTACTGTTTCTGGAAACATACTCTTGCCATAACGTATTCTCTGCTGGCATGCCCCTTCATAATATGGCGGCGAGCACTGCAGTGCACCTAAGCAAGCGAAAGTGTATGGTTGCGCACTAGAGTAAACTTTCTCTCACTGTCTGGGGATCTGACGACAACTATGTTGTAGCTAAATCGCGCCTCTACTTCATACCACTAGTCTGTGGGGTTTTGTAATGCCCTTTCCTCGACCATGTGGTTTGTGGCAGGCGTTTCGAGCTGGTGGTACCGTCCTCTCTGGGGCGCTCTGCTGGTTCTGCACTGCCAAACACGCCTGGCCTTTGTTCACGCCAATATTGTTCATAGTAACTGAAGGCATACCATACACTCTTTTGCTATGCATGGCGAAGGCTGCGGTGCACCTAAGCTAAGCGGTGTGCTGGCCCCCTACAGATCTCACTTTTGCATACGCTAGAAGTATTCTCGCCATCGCGTTATCTGGCGCAGAAATCTACGCGATAACAAGCTGGTTGCAATCTGTCATCACCACTAGTCGATGTTGTTTCGGTACGTGTGTTTCATGTGTGGTTTTGTGGCAGGCGACTGGCTGAGTGTGAAGTGCCGTCCACCCTGCACAGAACACAGAGAAGTTCTGCTGTAAGCTGCGCCTGTTGCCTCTATCTAAAACCTCTCTGCCATAACGCTATTCTGCTGCTGTGGCGCTGCCATCTGCTCTTTCACTGTGCATGGCGAAGGCTGCGATCTGCTAAGCGGTGTTTACAGCACACCACAGGTCTAACACTACTTAAATGCAACGAGAATCACGACCAGTGTTGGCAGTTGGCTATCTGCTTCGTGCAGTCTGACATTCTGTCAAAGGCACCTCGGGACAGGTGTGGTTTCCTGATGCGGTTTATGCAAACGTTCTTGTCTTAAGGGATGAGGTGCTGGGTCTGCCCCTGCAGAACACTCTGCTTTGGGAAGCCTGCTGAAACAGCTGTGCGCACAACTAAGGCCTGCTGCCACATATCGGTATTCTGCAGCTGTGGCACATACCACTACACTCTTTCCTCACATGAAGGCACTGCGGTGGCTGAAGCAAAAGTGTGCTGGCACTGCAGATACTCACTTTTACTACACCAAATAACTCTCTGCATCACTAATCCACCAAGAAATCTGCTGTTAACTATGTTAGCTAAGCTGGTTCTGTAATCTGCTTCATGCCCTGGTCCCCTGAGCAACCGTGTTCTGTGCAGGAACACCTCGGTACGTGTGGTTTCCCTGGCTCGTGGTTTGAAGCGATTTCGAACCTCTGCTGGGAAAGTTTTGCCTCACGCGCAGCGCTATTCGACACCGTAACGTATTCTGCTTCTTCAACCATACTCTTTTGCCACTCTTGTACGGTACACCCTAAGCAAGCGTACCGGCACTCTAATTTAAAATGGCTTCTCTGCATCATAAGTATCTGGCACAATCTGCTGCGACAATCTTTGCGTTAACAGCTAAGCGGCTGTATCTGCTTCATGCCTGCTGACAACTGGTAATGCAGAGCACCAGTCTGATGTGTTTGTAGCAGGCGTTTCTGTATTATCGCAGAACACTCTGAAGACCTGCTACTGCGGCTGCGATGCGCGCATTGCAACGTATTCTGCTGGCGCTGGCTGCCTGCATCTTTCCCGCTAGCGAGCCTGCAGTCGCCTCAGCCTGGCGAGATGTCACGCAAGCCTCTCAGATCTCACTTGCCGCCTGCGCCCTGAAATAAAGCTATCTGCATCGCGGGATGACTAGCTCGTTGTGGCTGAAAGCGGTTGCCGACTATCGCTGGTCCTGACGCCCGTTGTTGTGCCAGGCATCGGTGCGGTGTGTTTCTAATCGTTTGGCAGGCGTTTCTGGCTGGTGGTGCCTCTGCTCTGCTGGAGAGTTACAGCAAACTGCGCCTGGCATGTACTATTCTAAGGCCTCTGCCATGGCAGTATTCTGCTGCTGGCATGCCATACGCTCTTTTCCACTATGCATGGCGAGGCACTGCAGTGCCTAAGCAGAAATTGACACGGCTTCACAGATCTCGCTGCCGCAGAGGAAATGACTTCTCTGTATCTGGCAGATCTGCGACGGTAACTATGGTGACAGCTGGCTGGAACATCTGCTGTACCACTGTTGGCAGACTGTTCTGTGCTGAGCACTACGGTGAGGTTTCCTTGTGGGTTTGAGAGGAGAGCGTTTCTGCGAGGAGGTGAGTCGTCTCTCTCTGGGACTGCTGCTGCTGGTCTCTTGCTGCCAGGCAAACTCTGAACCTCTCTGTAGCCTGTGAGCATGCCATACACATCTTTCCACTATGCATGGCGAGCACTGCAGGTGCGCCTGAAGCTGAAGTGCACGGCGCACCACAGATCTCTTTTGCACTACACCTAAGTACAGCTCTGCATCTGATATCTGGCACAGAGAGTGCGCGACAGCTATGTCATGGCTGGCCAACATTTCTGGCTGTATCCTGCTCGCTACCACTGGTCCCTGACGGCTTGATGGCGCAACCAGGCGCCTCGGTGCAGTGAGACTCTAATCGCGGTTTGTGGCCGGGTTTGTGGCTAGGGAGGTGCCGTCTACCCTCTGCGAAACGCTCTGCTGGGAAGTTGCTGCTGTAAAACACGCATGCAGCTCTTCTAAAACTACTCTGCCATAGCAATATTCTCTGCTTCTTCGAGAGCATGCCATACCACTCTTTCCACTATGCATGGCGAAGCGCTGCAGTGCACCTAAAGCTAAGCGAAGTGTGCACAGCACACCACCAGATCTCCTTGCACTACACCTACAAATGGCTTCTCTGCATCACTGATATCTGGCACAGAAATCTGCACGACGAGATAACTGTATGTTGTAGCTAAGCTGGCTATCCCTGCTTCATGCCACTAGTCCCTGACAGCCGGTGTTCTGTGCAGAGCACCTCAGTCAGTGTGGTGCCAATGGCGGTTTGTAGCAGAAGCGATTTCACGGCGGAAGTGGCGATCTACCTCTCGCAGAACAGCTGCGCGGTCTGCTACTGCTGCTGCTAAACATCACAACAGCTTCTTGGCATACCATCTTTCGCTATGCATAGCGGCAGTGCGCCTGGCACTGGCGGAATGCAGCACCACAGATCTCTTTGCTACACCAGAAGTGACATGTGTGTATCTGGCACGAAACTCATGACGGCAGCTGGTTTCGGCTATCCTGCTCATACCACCCAACCAGTGTTCTGTGCCAGGCACCTCAGTGCAGTGTGTTTCACGTAATGGCGTTTGGCAGGCGTTTCTGGGTGGTGCGATCTGCCTCTCTGCTGGAGATTCTGCTGCACAGCTGCTCGTCTGCTTGCAGAAAACCTCTGCCATCTCAGCTGGCTGCATGCTCTGCATGCGAGCGCTGCGGTGCACCTAGAAACTAAGCGAGATGTGAAACACCACAGATCTCACTTTACTACGCCAAATGGCTCTTACCATCATGGTATCGCTGAAATCTGCGACGGTGTATGTTGGCTAAATACCGTACCACTGGTCCCCGACAGCTTTGTGTTCTGTGCAGAGCACCTCTGGTGCAGTGTGGTGCTCCCTGTCGTGATTTTACATGCGAAGCGATGGAAGATGCTAGATCACCCTCTGGGACCTCTGTGAGAACTCTGCTGCTGCTGCGCCTGGCTCTAAAACCCCTCTCTACCATCAATATTCTTGGCCGAAGCATACCATACATCTTTCACTGCCAGCGAGAACACTGCAGTGCCTAAAACTAAAGCGATGCTGACACACCACAGTCTCACTGCCACAAAGGCTATCTGCATCACTGATCCCACACGAACTGCCGTGATAACTGTGTTGTGGCTAAGCGGTTCTGTATCCTGCTTCCTAGTCTGACGGCGATATTCTGTGCAGGCACCTAGTGCAGTGTTTCCTAATGGGTTTGGCAGGCGGATTTCTGCAACGAGGAGCAGAACATCTGCTGGAGACTACTCAAACTTGCCTGGCATGCACCTGTACCAACTCTCTGCCATGTGTTGCTCAGCTGTGAGAAAGCCTTTGCCCATACTCACTAATATGGCGACACTGAATCAAAAACTGGGTGTGCGCAGCACCTGCAGTCTCACTTGCTACGCCTGAAACAGGCTGCTGCCATCCTCTGGCACAGAAGTCTGCGTTAGTGCTCTGCAGCCAGCTGGCTGTTCTGTTTCATGCCACTGGTCACGGTGGCTGGTATTCTTGAGTACTGAATGCTGTGTGTTCCCAAACAGGTTTGTGGCCGAAGCGTTTCTGTGAGGGTGGTCCTCCTGCAGAACATGCTGAAGGAGGATACTGCTACTGCTAGCTTGCGCCTGGCATGCTGTTTCTGTGTGTTATCTTTCTTTCTTGAAGGCGCTACCATACGCTCTTTCCACTATGCATAGCGAAGAGCACTGCAGTGCACCTAAAGCTAAGCGAAAGTGTGCAGAGCACACCACAGATCTCACTTTGCACTACACCTAGAAATGAAGCTATGCCATCACTGATATCTATCTGCTGACGGTGTATGTTGTAGTAAGCTGGACTGCCTTTATCCTGCTGCCACTGAACGGCTCGGTGGTTGTGCGGAGCACCTCGGATGCGTGTCGCGGTTTGTGGCAAGCGTTTCGCTGGTGCAAGTCTGACATCTGCTGGTACTACGCTCAAGGCTGCGCCGCGGCATGTCGCGCAATGCGAACATACTGCCATGGCGTGTTCTCTGTGTTTTTACCATCCCTTCTTCCGCTATGCATAACGAAGCACTGCGGTGCACTAAGCAAGCGTAACGACACCACCCAGATCTCACTTTACGCCCCGCCTGAAATGTTCTCTCTCATAAACTGATCTGGCACGTCTGCACGGTAGCGTGGTGTGGCTGGCTGTTCGTATCTGCTCGCGCTGTCCCGACGGCGTGCCAGGCACTGGTCTGGTGTGAACCTGGGTTTGGCGGCGAGGCGTTTCTGGCGGTGTGCCGTCTACCTATAGAACATCGCCTGGCTGCACTGGCATGTGCGCACAACGAACACCGCAACGGCATTGCTCTTAACAACTGGCGCTACCGCATGCCACTATGCATGGCGAAAGAGCACTGCGGTGCGCCTATGGCGTATGCGGCACCTACGAATCTCGCACGCACTGAAGCTCGGCTTCTCCACATCACTGATATCAGCACGAAACACGCGACGACGCTCGGTGCCAGCTAAGCTGGTGTCTGCTTCGCTGCCGCAGTTCCTGACTGTGTTCTGTGCAGGCACCTCGGTGCAGTCTGTTTTACGTAATAACGAGTTTGAGAGGAAGAAGCGTTTCTGAAGTAACCGTTCTCTGCCGCGGGCATCTGCTGAGAGAGATGCTGCACTGCTCTGCCGTAACGTGTTCTCTTGCTTCTTTGGCTGTACCATCACCGCTATGCTGGCGAGGCGCTGCGGTGTGATAGCGCACCACGATCCGCTTTACCGCCTGGGAGCGACAACGTCAACATCTTACTGACGATGTTATTATTAAGTACTCTGCTGGAAGTTCTGCTACTGCCAAACTTGCGCCTGGCATGTGCACTTTTCTTCTAAAACCTCTCTGCCATGGCAATATTCTCTGCTTCTTGAGCTTGTACCATACACTCTTTCCACTATTATGGCGAAGAGCACTGCAGTGCACCCTAAAGCTAAAGGAGTGTGCACAGCACACCACAGATCTCACTTTGCACTACACCTAGAAATGAAGCTCTCTGCATCACTGATCGGACAAGTGCGCGACGATGGTAACCAACAGCTGAACTTCTGGCATATCTGTCTGGTGGCCGGTGTTCTGTGCGGAGCACGGTGTATTTCCTTAATGTGGTTTGTAACAGCGTTTCGGGCTGAGGAGGTGAAGTGCCGTCTGCAGAACGCTGCGAGAGTACTGCCAAAACGTCGCTCTGACCGCTACCATAGCATGCAGCAACGAAAGCATACCACTATGCATGGCGAGCGTGCAAAGCTTTAAGCGAAGTGTGCGCGGCACTAGAAAATGGCTTCTCATCGCGATATCTAACACGAAAGTCTGCTGCGACGAAATAATATGTTGTAATAAGCTGATTCTGTACCGCCAGTCCCGGTGTTCTGTGCAGAGCGCCTCGGTGCACGGTGTGGTTTCGTAATGGCGGTTTGTGGCAAAGAAGCGATTTCCAGGCTGAGGAGGTGATAGTGCCGTCTACCCTGCCGCACGAACGCCTCTGCTGGGAAGTTCTGCTACTGCCAGACTTGCGCCTGGCATGTGCACTTTTTTGCTGGCTAAAACCTCTCTGCCGTAGCAATGTTCTGTGCTTCTTGGCTTATACATACCTCTTTCCGCTATGCATAGCGAAAGAGCACTGCGGTGCCTGAGGCTAAGCGAAAGTGTGCGCAGCACCTGCGCTACGCCTAGAGTGGCGCCATCGCTGACTATCTGGCACGAAATCTGCGCGACAGTAGCTCTGACATGGCTGCTGTTCTGGCTATCTGCTAAACACCACTGATCCCCTGACGGCTGACATTCTGTGTAGTCAGTTCTGATGACTCCCCTAATCGTGGTTTGTATGAGCGTTTCTGTCTGAGGTGAGAGTGCCAGATCACCTCTCTGGGCTGCAACTGGAAGTTCTGCTACTGCCAAACACGCCTGACATGTGCACTGGCTGCAGGCCTGCCATCGTGCCTGCTGGCTGCGGCTGCCTCGCTGCTGTTTCCACTAAGCGCAGAAGGCACTGGGAGTCTACAAGCTGAAGCGAAAGTGCGGCTGGTCACTGCCTTGCATAAGTAAGCTTCTCCACCCATCACTCGGTCATCACCAGAAATCTCACCACGACCGGAATCAGCATCATTGTAGCTGGACCCTACGACCACCTGCTTCGCCACCACTGGTCTGAGCAACCGATTGTTCTGTGCGAGGCACTTTCGGTGCAGTGGACTCTAATCGTGGTTTGAAGCGATTATTCGAGAAGGCATGTCTGCTCTGCTGAAGACTCTGCTCTTTGTATGCTGGCATGCTGTTCTTCTCTGCCATAACAGCTGATACTGCTGAGGCACTTCACATGCCATATGCAGCAGAGAGCACTGCAGTGCACCTAAGCAGCGAAAGTGTGCTGACACTGCAGTCTGCTGCCTCACCTGGTAACATCCATCAACGATGTCTGGCACAAAGTCTTTGAAACATTATTTCAAGACAGCACCTTGCATTCAGTTCTTCTCTGCTTCATACCACTAGTCCCTGACAACCGGTATTCTGTGCAGAGCACCTCAGTGCAGTGTGGTTTCCTTAATGGCGGTTTGTAGCAGAAGCGATTTCAGGCTGAGGGAGGTGAAGTGCCGTCTACCCCTCTCACAGAACACTCTGCTGGGAAGTTCTGCTACTGCCAAAACACGCCTGGCATGTGCACTTTTCTTCTAAAACCTCTCTACCATAGCAATATTCTCTGCTTCTTGAAAGCATACCATACACTCTTTCCACTATGCATAGCGAAGAGCACTGCAGTGCACCTAAAGCTAAAGCGAAAGTGTGCACAGCACACCACAGATCTCACTTTGCACTACACCTAGAAATGGCTTCTCTGCATCACTGATATCTAGCACAGAAATCTGCACGACGAATAACTATGTTGTAGCTAAGCTGGTTCTGGCATATCCTGCTTCATACCACTAGTCCCTGACAACCGGTGTTCTGTGCAGAGCACCTCAGTGCAGTGTGGTTTCCTTAATGGCGGTTTGTAGCAAGAAGCGATTTCAGGCTGAGGGAGGTGAAGTGCCGTCTACCCCTCTCACAGAACACTCTGCTGGGAAGTTCTGCTACTGCCAAAACACGCCTGGCATGTGCACTTTTCTTCTAAAACCTCTCTACCATAGCAATATTCTCTGCTTCTTGAAAGCATACCATACACTCTTTCCACTATGCATAGCGAAGAGCACTGCAGTGCACCTAAAGCTAAAGCGAAAGTGTGCACAGCACACCACAGATCTCACTTTGCACTACACCTAGAAATGGCTTCTCTGCATCACTGATATCTAGCACAGAAATCTGCACGACGAATAACTATGTTGTAGCTAAGCTGGTTCTGGCATATCCTGCTTCATACCACTAGTCCCTGACAACCGGTATTCTGTGCAGAGCACCTCAGTGCAGTGTGGTTTCCTTAATGGCGGTTTGTAGCAAGAAGCGATTTCAGGCTGAGGAGGTGAAGTGCCGTCTACCCCTCTCACAGAACACTCTGCTGGGAAGTTCTGCTACTGCCAAAACACGCCTGGCATGTGCACTTTTCTTCTAAAACCTCTCTACCATAGCAATATTCTCTGCTTCTTGAAAGCATACCATACACTCTTTCCACTATGCATAGCGAAGAGCACTGCAGTGCACCTAAAGCTAAAGCGAAAGTGTGCACAGCACACCACAGATCTCACTTTGCACTACACCTAGAAATGGCTTCTCTGCATCACTGATATCTAGCACAGAAATCTGCACGACGAATAACTATGTTGTAGCTAAGCTGGTTCTGGCATATCCTGCTTCATACCACTAGTCCCTGACAACCGGTGTTCTGTGCAGAGCACCTCAGTGCAGTGTGGTTTCCTTAATGGCGGTTTGTAGCAAGAAGCGATTTCAGGCTGAGGAGGTGAAGTGCCGTCTACCCCTCTCACAGAACACTCTGCTGGGAAGTTCTGCTACTGCCAAAACACGCCTGGCATGTGCACTTTTCTTCTAAAACCTCTCTACCATAGCAATATTCTCTGCTTCTTGAAAGCATACCATACACTCTTTCCACTATGCATAGCGAAGAGCACTGCAGTGCACCTAAAGCTAAAGCGAAAGTGTGCACAGCACACCACAGATCTCACTTTGCACTACACCTAGAAATGGCTTCTCTGCATCACTGATATCTAGCACAGAAATCTGCACGACGAATAACTATGTTGTAGCTAAGCTGGTTCTGGCATATCCTGCTTCATACCACTAGTCCCTGACAACCGGTGTTCTGTGCAGAGCACCTCAGTGCAGTGTGGTTTCCTTAATGGCGGTTTGTAGCAAGAAGCGATTTCAGGCTGAGGGAGGTGAAGTGCCGTCTACCCCTCTCACAGAACACTCTGCTGGGAAGTTCTGCTACTGCCAAAACACGCCTGGCATGTGCACTTTTCTTCTAAAACCTCTCTACCATAGCAATATTCTCTGCTTCTTGAAAGCATACCATACACTCTTTCCACTATGCATAGCGAAGAGCACTGCAGTGCACCTAAAGCTAAAGCGAAAGTGTGCACAGCACACCACAGATCTCACTTTGCACTACACCTAGAAATGGCTTCTCTGCATCACTGATATCTAGCACAGAAATCTGCACGACGAATAACTATGTTGTAGCTAAGCTGGTTCTGGCATATCCTGCTTCATACCACTAGTCCCTGACAACCGGTGTTCTGTGCAGAGCACCTCAGTGCAGTGTGGTTTCCTTAATGGCGGTTTGTAGCAAGAAGCGATTTCAGGCTGAGGGAGGTGAAGTGCCGTCTACCCCTCTCACAGAACACTCTGCTGGGAAGTTCTGCTACTGCCAAAACACGCCTGGCATGTGCACTTTTCTTCTAAAACCTCTCTACCATAGCAATATTCTCTGCTTCTTGAAAGCATACCATACACTCTTTCCACTATGCATAGCGAAGAGCACTGCAGTGCACCTAAAGCTAAAGCGAAAGTGTGCACAGCACACCACAGATCTCACTTTGCACTACACCTAGAAATGGCTTCTCTGCATCACTGATATCTAGCACAGAAATCTGCACGACGAATAACTATGTTGTAGCTAAGCTGGTTCTGGCATATCCTGCTTCATACCACTAGTCCCTGACAACCGGTGTTCTGTGCAGAGCACCTCAGTGCAGTGTGGTTTCCTTAATGGCGGTTTGTAGCAAGAAGCGATTTCAGGCTGAGGGAGGTGAAGTGCCGTCTACCCCTCTCACAGAACACTCTGCTGGGAAGTTCTGCTACTGCCAAAACACGCCTGGCATGTGCACTTTTCTTCTAAAACCTCTCTACCATAGCAATATTCTCTGCTTCTTGAAAGCATACCATACACTCTTTCCACTATGCATAGCGAAGAGCACTGCAGTGCACCTAAAGCTAAAGCGAAAGTGTGCACAGCACACCACAGATCTCACTTTGCACTACACCTAGAAATGGCTTCTCTGCATCACTGATATCTAGCACAGAAATCTGCACGACGAATAACTATGTTGTAGCTAAGCTGGTTCTGGCATATCCTGCTTCATACCACTAGTCCCTGACAACCGGTGTTCTGTGCAGAGCACCTCAGTGCAGTGTGGTTTCCTTAATGGCGGTTTGTAGCAAGAAGCGATTTCAGGCTGAGGGAGGTGAAGTGCCGTCTACCCCTCTCACAGAACACTCTGCTGGGAAGTTCTGCTACTGCCAAAACACGCCTGGCATGTGCACTTTTCTTCTAAAACCTCTCTACCATAGCAATATTCTCTGCTTCTTGAAAGCATACCATACACTCTTTCCACTATGCATAGCGAAGAGCACTGCAGTGCACCTAAAGCTAAAGCGAAAGTGTGCACAGCACACCACAGATCTCACTTTGCACTACACCTAGAAATGGCTTCTCTGCATCACTGATATCTAGCACAGAAATCTGCACGACGAATAACTATGTTGTAGCTAAGCTGGTTCTGGCATATCCTGCTTCATACCACTAGTCCCTGACAACCGGTATTCTGTGCAGAGCACCTCAGTGCAGTGTGGTTTCCTTAATGGCGGTTTTGTAGCAAGAAGCGATTTCAGGCTGAGGAGGTGAAGTGCCGTCTACCCCTCTCACAGAACACTCTGCTGGGAAGTTCTGCTACTGCCAAAACACGCCTGGCATGTGCACTTTTCTTCTAAAACCTCTCTACCATACAATATTCTCTGCTTCTTGAAAGCATACCATACACTCTTTCCACTATGCATGGCGAAGAGCACTGCAGTGCACCTAAAGCTAAAGCGAAAGTGTTGCACAGCACTTCCACTGAATCTCACTTTGCACTACACCTAGAAAATGGCTTCTCTGCATCAGCGATTATCTAGCGCAGAAATCTACCTTGAAACTGAACCAACTGTCAGTTGTAGCTAAGCTGGTTTCTGGCATATCCTGCTTCATACGACTAGTCCTGACGACTGGTTGTTCTGTGCAGAGCACCTGAGTTGGAGTTGTGGTTTCCTTGTGAGCGGTTTTGTAGGAGAGAAGCGATTTCTGGCTGAGGGAGGTGAAGTGCACGTCCTGCCCCTCTCACTGGGAGCACTCTGCTGGGAAGTTCTGCTGCTGCCAAGGCACGCGCCTGGCACGTGCACTTTTTCTTCTAAAACCTCTCTACCATAGCAATATTCTCTGCTTCTTGAAAGCATACCATACACTCTTTCCACTATGCATAGCGAAGAGCACTGCAGTGCACCTAAAGCTAAAGCGAAAGTGTGCACAGCACACCACAGATCTCACTTTGCACTACACCTAGAAATGGCTTCTCTGCATCACTGATATCTAGCACAGAAATCTGCACGACGAATAACTATGTTGTAGCTAAGCTGGTTCTGGCATATCCTGCTTCATACCACTAGTCCCTGACAACCGGTGTTCTGTGCAGAGCACCTCAGTGCAGTGTGGTTTCCTTAATGGCGGTTTGTAGCAGAAGCGATTTCAGGCTGAGGGAGGTGAAGTGCCGTCTACCCCTCTCACAGAACACTCTGCTGGGAAGTTCTGCTACTGCCAAAACACGCCTGGCATGTGCACTTTTCTTCTAAAACCTCTCTACCATAGCAATATTCTCTGCTTCTTGAAAGCATACCATACACTCTTTCCACTATGCATAGCGAAGAGCACTGCAGTGCACCTAAAGCTAAAGCGAAGTGTGCACAGCACACCACAGATCTCACTTTGCACTACACCTAGAAATGGCTTCTCTGCATCACTGATATCTAGCACAGAAATCTGCCACGACGAATAACTATGTTGTAGCTAAGCTGGTTCTGGCATATCCTGCTTCATACCACTAGTCCCTGACAACCGGTGTTCTGTGCAGAGCACCTCAGTGCAGTGTGGTTTCCTTAATGGCGGTTTGTAGCAAGAAGCGATTTCAGGCTGAGGGAGGTGAAGTGCCGTCTACCCCTCTCACAGAACACTCTGCTGGGAAGTTCTGCTACTGCCAAAACACGCCTGGCATGTGCACTTTTCTTCTAAAACCTCTCTACCATAGCAATATTCTCTGCTTCTTGAAAGCATACCATACACTCTTTCCACTATGCATAGCGAAGAGCACTGCAGTGCACCTAAAGCTAAAGCGAAAGTGTGCACAGCACACCACAGATCTCACTTTGCACTACACCTAGAAATGGCTTCTCTGCATCACTGATATCTAGCACAGAAATCTGCCGACGAATAACTATGTTGTAGCTAAGCTGGTTCTGGCATATCCTGCTTCATACCACTAGTCCCTGACAACCGGTATTCTGTGCAGAGCACCTCAGTGCAGTGTGGTTTCCTTAATGGCGGTTTGTAGCAAGAAGCGATTTCAGGCTGAGGAGGTGAAGTGCCGTCTACCCCTCTCACAGAACACTCTGCTGGGAAGTTCTGCTACTGCCAAAACACGCCTGGCATGTGCACTTTTCTTCTAAAACCTCTCTACCATAGCAATATTCTCTGCTTCTTGGCTTATACCATACACTCTTCCCTACTATGCAGCGAAGAGCACCTGCAGTGCACCTAAGCTAAAAAGCGAGAAGATGTGCACAACGCACACCACAGATCTCACTTTGCACTACACCTAGAACCGGCTTCTCTGCATCACTGACATCTAGCATCTGAAATCTGCCACGACCGAATAACTATGTTGTAGCTAAGCTGGTTCTGGCCTATCACCATTCATACCACTGATGCCTGGCAGCCGGTTGTTCTGTGCAGAGCACCTCAGTGACAGTGTGGTTTCCCTAGTGGCTTGGTTTGTAGCAGAGAAGCGATTTTCTGGCTGAGGAAGGTGAAGTGCCGATCTACCCCTCCTCACCAGAACACTCATGCTGTGAGAGTTCTGCTACCTGCTCAGAAACCACCGCCCTCGTGCACGTTACTTGCTTTTCTTCCTACAAACCTCTCTACCATAGCAATATTCTCTGCTTCTTGAAAGCATACCATACTCTTTCCACTATGCAAAGCGAAGAGCACTGCAGTGCCTAAAGCTCAAAGACAGTGTGCACAGCACACCACAGATCTCACTTTGCACTACACCTAAGTAAACTACTCTGCATCACTGATATCTAGCACAGAAATCTGCCGACAGAATAACTATGATTGGCAAGCTAAGCTGGTTCTGGCATATCCTGCTTCTTTGCTGGCCCTGCATGGATGGCGGCTCATGGTGCCACCCAAGGCTGGGGCT